>WUQG02001227.1:0-11140 GCA_011317285.2 Androctonus mauritanicus | reverse complement strand
ACAATTCCTTGCTGAACGAAAGAGGAAGGGGCAAACGAACGTTAGATGACTTCTTAATGAAAAAAACAAAGTGTCAAATGAGGAAGAACCTTCCTCATCACAAAAATAAATTATTTACACGAATATTTTTGATTTTTATGAATGATTTATGAATGCAAATCGATATTAGCAATAAAAAAATGTTTATAATTAACGTAATACAATAATAATAATACATGTTGCAAAATAAAATAAAAATGGTATGTAGGTTTTCTATTCACTGTCCTGTTTCACCTATCCCCATCAATATGACCTCGTTTATCGCTGTTTCATTTAGCGCTTGGTTTTTTTGAAACGTATCCTCCGCGTTAAACGAGGTCTTATTGTATTTTCATTCTGTGTTTGGAGTAAGTTTACCTTCTATATATAAATTTAATAATACAAAATTATATTATTTAAATAATAATAAAATTTTTCTTTCATGAGATTATAGATATTACTGAACAATTTATTGCATTATCTACATTCCAAAAAAAAAAATACAAATTTTAAGATAATTATATTTTACTAATTAAGTTAAATATTTCTTTAAACAGTAATTACTACTTTCAAATAAAAGTAATTACGTTTCGTAAAATGAATTAATTTTTTGAATTTTTCTATTCACTTTATTTTATTGCCATTTTTACATTCTTAGATAACAACGTAGCAAATTTAAAACTATTAATTTATTATTAATTTAATCTGAAATATAAGATGATTAATTTTTAATTTCTTTTTAAAAAAATTTATTAATAAATTGAATAAATTGCTCGAATATCCTTTAATTATTATTTAAATATCTAAAAATAAAGTTTATTCAGTTACCTTTAAAATTAATTATAAATGTATTTTCCTTTTAACGACTTAACGACATAAATGATATTTTCCGCCAAACTTTCGAAGAAAAGTGAGGTTAATAAGATTGCCATCACATTCTTGTCTACGTATCTTTAATAATGCATTTTGAACTAATTGACAAACTTTAATGAAATTTAATAGGGATTTCTATTATTAAAGTTGGTCTTCCGGCCTTTAATTTCGGCCATTTTTAAAAATGACGTATGTTCAAGCTTCTGAGATAGTTTTACTAATTCGGAATTTTCATAAATATTTGCGAAATTCGGCCGAGAATGACTTCTTAATGATATACTTTTTTAATCCGGCATTTTGACTCATTCCAAAATAGAAAGGTCCCAATTTACAACGGGGTTCAGTTGAAAAATTTCAATCGTACTTCGAATCCATCGTAACTCGGAACAAGATTTTCCACAGGCATAATGTTATAAATGGAAATTACGTTCCCCAGTCACCAGAATTCAAAATATTCAATATGTTTTTAAAAAGTAGGTGAAGGTGGGACAAAACCGGATACCTTAATTTTGAATTCACATATTTTTTGAATTTGAACAGAAAAATTTTGAAAATTATGTTGTTAGACTTCAATAAGTGTTAATCTATCAGGAACTATAGCTTTTTATGTCAAAAGTGAATTTGTTCTTTAGCTAGAAGTTTTTTTTAAAAAAAATAGTGTAAATACCAAGTTTTGCCCATGAGTACCGGTACTCATTTGAATTCATGCAATAGTCCACATTTTCAAAATTTTTATTTATAAAAATTAAAAAAATATCATGTTTTTATTTTAGTAACAAAAGTCGCATATAAATATGTCATCCTCTTTCTCTGAACAAGCCTCATAGGCCCATCCTTGTTACGTGCAACACTGGATTTATTCTTTCTTTTGGTTTGGAAGCCTTCATATTTTATAGCGAACTATATGTGCATATAGCTCATCATAAAATATGCAGGCTTCAACCAAAAGAATATTTACTGTTTCCTCTGAACACGATTCTGAATTTTCAATGTTTTTTCACTTTTTTGATCTTCATTACTTCATTTTTCTCTTTCGTTTGCTTTTATGCCTTTCCCTTTTGTGTCACTGGCTTTTGTGATTTTAAAAAGTTTTACTTAGAAGCCTTCTTATCTATTTTTTCTGAGTATACCAGCTATTGATACTCATACTCGATACCTGGTTTTGCCCCATCACGACATATTTTAATAAAAATGGCATATACAGTATACATTCAATGATGCGGTAAAATATTAATGTGTCAAAATATTTATAAAAACTTAATAAATAGAGAAATATACTTATTGATAATGATTCTTCTTGTACATGGCACTACAGAGAAGTGTATGTTAATCACAAAATTTAAATATTTCAGCACGAAGGTTTAAACAATTTTAGCAAAGCAATTAGCGTGCACCGTGGTCTCCAGTTCAGTTCCTACTAGCATAGTTATGGTTTGGAGGTAGTTTGTGAGTTCGCTGATAGACTGCAGCAGTCATTACGGAGATACAGGGGTACCCGGTTTTACTCCACTTTCCTCTAGTGTATAGTAATGTTGAATAAATAATGTTTATTCTTTCAAAAGGTGAAAAATGTCTATCTCGTGTTTACTAGCACTTATGTAGGTAAAGATATAATGTAAAAACAAAAATGAAATTTTAAGTTATTTTCGTGTATCCAAATTTATAGCATTTGTCAGATAGCAACATGGTAAAGCAGTCTTTTATTAATTTGAAAGATGTGAGTTCAATTCATGACTCAACATATCGTTTTTCATTAGGAATCCGGATCCGACAGATTTGGTGAAGTTTATCCTTCAACCTTCCAGTTGATTACACCATAAGTATTGGCCAGCCTATGGGGGCTCTAATGGAATTTCATCTGGAATGGAATTCAGATCTCAATGATCATCTAGATCTGCCCATTCTATGGTAAAAATGGGCAGTCAGATGAAGGATGGAATTGAATGAGCGATCCTAGATAGCTAAAAAAATTTGGAGATACAAGACTTCAAGTCATACGAATACTCCTTGGTGAAAACATGGAGCCTTTCTACTCATCCTTAGAATGGCCATTATTATTACAAAATCATTGATGGCAACCATCGTAAACAATCACCATTGTAAGTACGGATCGTTATAATTCTAACAGTCATAAGTCGAGGATTTGTAGTAAACATGCATGACAAGTAGATTAGTTGTTTTCAAAATTGTTTATTACATTCAGTGACATGTGGAATATTATCAAGTAACATACGTTTAGCCATTTATATATAGCGATCTTTTTAGGATTACGAAAATATTTTTATAGAAATTCTACTAATTTATACGTTTTTGGAAGACGACTATGAAAAAATTCTCAAATTAAATAATTTTAATCATATTTGAAGCCAAATAGTCAAAAGCGAAACATCACAAAAAATTGCAACAAAATATACGATGCTGTTGTATAAGCAAATGCTAATCATGTGTTTAAACAATGCTAATATCCCCTAAACTGTGTTATGCATATCGTGTTGGCCTGCACAATATTTTATTGGAACTCAGTAGAATTTCTTCAATATTTTATAACATTAATGATCCATTGCACTATTCATAACTTCCTTTAATGCATTTATGAACATCTGGAGTAGGCATATCTAGATTAGATTAGATCCCTCTATCTCTGCGTTTGATAGTTTTTCTCATTTTATATTCACTTAGTGATCCTTGATCATTTCATGAAGATTTAAATATAATTCTTACCTTGGACTAAACTTATACAAAAAAAAAAAAAAAAAAGATATCGTATCAAAACATTAATTGACTATAATTTTTTTTAGAACAATATTATAAAGCAAACAAATATTTTCAAATTTTCCTTTCCTCTACAGTCGTTCAGAATGGCATAATCAAACTGTAGAGATAATTCAATGCTGATAATTTAATTTTCAGATAATTTATCGAGGTAATTAATTTTCCTGCTATAAAATAATTAAGAACAATTTAAACAAATATTCTTATTCGTTGATTTTTGTAACGAATCCGAAGTAAGGACGAAGAATAATTTTCATGTTTCATATGTATGCTAGTAAATATTGATTACTCTTCTGTGACTAAATGATTAATATTTAAAATAAGTATAAAAGCACTCATGTTCTTAAGTTTTCGGCTTAATTAATTTTCATAAACTCATTTAAAAGTGTTTTAATGATCGATTATGTATCTTCTACATCTGACAAAGACTTACAAATGAATATTGAATTATTTGAAACATATTTAATAAAGTAAGATGTGTTCGTTGTTTTTCTTTCATTCCACTTATTTGATTAAAAAAAAAAATGGTGTTTGGTATCAATGACTTTATCAATCAATTCTTTTGAAGATTTTCTAAATGGCGGTGGTATTATTTAATAATATTTTCCATCCTTTATATAATTACTGTATTTTTATTGCGAATTTTCAGTTCATTTATAACAAACAGTACAAATTTCGTCTGTCAGTTTAACTGATTCAATACAGCATCGTTACTTTTGCCATGCTACATGCCAACATAAATTACTATAAACCTTATTGAAAATAAACGTGATTTTTCTCCGAGTATTTTTATTTAATTTTTACCATACTTGACAATCGTTTCTTTATAAATAATTTAACTGAAATTACGTGAAGTAACATGACGATGAACAGAAAAACAATAGCATTTGAAAATCTAGGCCATAGGATTCCTAAGAGAATGAAGATTACAGTGCATTTGCGGATCTAATAATTTGATGATACAATAAGCTCTTCGATGGTAAAAAAAAAACGGAAGCAAATTAAGTGAAAGAAGTAAACTGATGATAAAAATAAATGCTGTAATTTCGGATGTCAAGAATATATTAAGAATACATATTCTTCACTTTCTTTATAAATATCACTGATTAGCATAATTATCATTGTTTAAACACGTAATTAGCCCGCAAAGATCATCATTGTTTAAACAGTGATTAACATGGATTCATATCACAAATTTTTAATGTGTTATTTTTCGTTAAAAATATATGATTTTAAACATATTAATTTTTACTTCACTAGCATACAGTATACAAAATTCTTAAATGAAAAATGAAAGTGTCATTTTTCGTCAGATCTCTTTAGATGAATCACCAAAATTCGAGGATGTTTCCTAACTTTATCGATTGTTTTTCTAAGGAAACAATGATTTAAACGATATCTAAATTTTATAAAACTAAACTTAACAAACATAACTACATAATTATACTTAAGAAAACATGTAATTGTTGCTTGTTTTGTCATACATATAAATCACGAACTTTAACGAATGTTATAACATTTTATGATAAAGTTTTTTGATTTTTTAATCTTATTCATTCAATATTGATAAAATGGGAATTCAAATTTGTAATATAAAGTCAGGAAAATAATTATAATGATATGAAACTGATAATGTGTATCATACATGAACAAACAATAACTGATGTGACTATCATGTAAAAAATCGATCATATGTATAAATTTTGATTGATTAATTTCTAAAACATGTCATTTAATGTATAATATTCAAAGAAAAACATATGATTTACTTCCTGCTTACTTAGTTGCCAATCCACATCCATTGAAATCTATACAAGTTGATACTTATACATTAGACACACATGAGACCATAACAGATAAGTCATAAAACATGATATTAGTTAAAAATAGCTAGCTTAAAGGATTAAATTCTACATTTATACGATATAAAAGAAATATAAAATAAGTTAATAAGCAAACATTTTATTTTTTAACCATAATAAAGCGAAATTTCTCTTCGGAACGGCACAAAAATGGAAATATTAAAATACATTATAATAAAAAAAAAAAAAAAATGCAAAAGGAATAGTATAACAAACTAAATACAAACATAAGTAAAACATGAAAAATTATACACAAAATAAATAAACGAGATTGCATAAAAAAAATATGAAGAGATTCTGATAAATAGGTTGGAAAATATTAGATAAATTGTAAGATACTTAAGTTACAAAATTGTATATGATGTTGAAGAAGTTTTTTAATTTTATAAAATAATAAATTCGAAATTATTATCTGCCTTTTTTATTATTATTTTTTTTTTCAAAGAAGAAAAATAAGAACAATCACATAATGCAGGATTTAAATATGATGAAAAAAATTGATGCATTCCAACATATTTTAAATTCATAAATTTTTTTATATTACAAAATTAAAAATGCTGTGTTCTTAATCAACAATAAAAATAAATTATTGTTTTTTTAATTATTAATAGTAATAAATAATTTTTTATTTCTGATATTAGCAAACTTATATATTTTTCTGGACGGTTCCATTATTCCTAAATATCTCCGAAAATATCGGTGATAGGGAAATAATTTTACCACCAAAATTACACAAAAAATTTGCTAAATCAGATTCCTTTAGAAAAATGATACCCTTCCATACGAGAAAACATAGTTGAAGCACGTGCTGCGCAAGAGGATGAACAGAAAAAAATATTAATGACGGATTTTAATTTGGAAGGAAAATGTAACAGGACACGTGTTTTACAGTTTTCACGTACACCAGATAGTTTTCGAGAAAAATGCCTGATACATAGAAAGGTGGGCATCCTGTATATAGGCTTATATACAGGATTCCACCTTGTATATAATTTATTACAGTTGAAATTATTCATGTTAAATTTTAAGTTTTATTAATAAATTCTGAACGTTATAAATAAATAAAGACTTTTTTAATGAAAAAAATTGTTTCTCTTAGACAATTTTTCCATCAGAAATGAAATTTTTATTAATTTATTAAAAAAAAAAAAAAATTATCAAAATGCCAATGCAAAAATGTATCTTAGAATATGTAAACAATGATATTTGGTTTATAAAATTCGATTAAAATATTCTTTTGATATTAATTTATGAACTGAAGATATAAAATAATTTAATACAAAAAAAATTTTTTTTTAATTAATAAATATTTTAATTTATAAGAAATCAAGTTTGAATTTATTCAAATAAATAAATATAAGAATTGTTAAATTAATGAATGTGTTATAATATTAATTAATTTTAATGTAATCAAATTTTAGATTTTTATTAATAAATTATATAATCTTTTCAAAAATTATGATAATTATAAAAATTAAATTTTCTATAAAATATAATTAATTTTTGAAATGAATGGTGGATAATTAGAAAAAATTGAAGTTTCTTCTTCTTCTTACAGAACTTTGGTGTAAAGAAAAAATAAAACAAAATTACCTGGAAGAACTTTGACAATTGAATAGAATGACCATTCTAGAAAATACAGAAACTTTCTTAGACCAAGAAAAGATTGAAAAGTTGTCATCTGGTAAAATGTGTTGAAAGATAAAAAAAAAAAAAGATGATTAATATTAGTAAACCAGTAAAATAATTTAGAAAATTGTCTTTTTTTTTTTTTTTTTAGTTTCTCAGCAACATTCTGAAGATACAGACTACAAAGTTTTCTTTCATACAGAGTATAAATTGATGAAATAAACTACCCCAAAATACCATTTATATATTATAGTAGTAATATTTTTTGGATGGTAAGAGCTTAAATGTAAATAGTAGAGTTTTGAAAAGAGAGTATAAGAGAAAAGTGAGAATAGCGCCCAAAGGAGGTCCACTGTGAAAAGATATAATGCATGAAGACTGTTTGATACATCATTGGTATGAAAACCAGTATCAGACCAAAGTACATTTTATATTTTTAAAAGACTGCATTGAAAAGCAAAGATATGTGAGATATGCTACTATAGGTTTGTTCCGAATAAAAAATAAATTTCGAATAACGTTGACGTGAATATGGTTAGGTTGAAGTGAATTTTTCAAAGATTTTCTTTACGCTTTATACATCTACGACTGTTTTATTCCAGTCTTTAGATGTTTTAACTGCACAAACTGCAACCACACGTTTTCTCACTTTATCATTCGAAAACATTATGTTAAAGTTACAGATTAAATTACGTCAATTCATAAAGTAATTATACTTTTACAAATTTTAATTAAGAATAAAGTTAATTACATTACTGTTATACTTAAAAAAAAAAACTAATCTATATTTTATATCCTTGTTAAACTTTATGCAACAAATTGCTAAATAATTAGATTCCTTTGTAGAAAATAATTCAAAGATTTTTATAAAACTCACTAAATGCACTTTTTTTTTTTTTTTTTTTTTTGAAGAGTAAACAAACTTAAATTCTCAAGTTCTATGTTCATAAAAAACCAATTTAACAGTTTTATTCAAGCATAAAGAAACGATGACCATAATAAAAATAATTATTTGAACAATTATCTCAATAATTACTTTAAAAATTGCCTGAATGCTATTTAAAAATACTCTAATTATCAGGATAAAAAAAAAATATCTTGGCATTTTAAAAGATAACATTAATTGTATGTTATACGGAATATATATAAATTAGTATCAAATATTTTAGGATGTATTTTCTTCGATAAAACAACCAGAAACGTTTACAAACTCCGTTTGCAGTTTTAAATTTTAATAATACAGGTTTAAATAAGATAAAAAACATTCTGTAAAATAGATTAGAAAGATAAATAATTCAAGATTTGGTATTCTTAATCTTAGGATTGTTAAGTTTCGGGATGCAACTCAGACGTTTCAACAGAGGACGTTATTCTGTTGTAGCCATTCAGTTCAGTTAAGGTGTATTAGCTGAATAAATAAATAAAATAAAATCGGTTTTTGATACTTAAAAGGTTAAAGTATAAATAACCTTTCTATAGCATTTTAAATATTATCTTTATCTCGTTCAGAACTTAAGTTATTAAAATTTAAAACTGCACAAGGACTTTATACCTGTTTAAACATGTGCCTGAAAAAACTTGCTGAACAAAGAGTGGTTTTGTTCTTTGAAATGTCTCGCAATATCAATTTATATACCAGTTGATATTGCAACTGTATTAATTGTTAATACTGTTTATCAATATTCCTGAAACTTTCACGATTGTATCAACTTGTGTGCAATGTGGACTGTCTGTCAACTTTGTTGCAAGTCCATTCTATGAATACTTTCAGTAGTACATAATTCAGTAAGGAACTTCTCTCAAGGCACATGTTTACATAAACGCTTTATAAAGAGGAATATACCCTGCAAATATTTAACACCAATTTGTATAAACCTTTTGTAACACGATTATTCGCAAAATATAATTCGAAGCATAAAGAAAACCTTAACAAAAACCTGTCATGTTATTAAAATATTACCAGAAAAATATTTTTTTTCTTTTATTCTCCTTTAATAACATTTCTTGTTTGCTTAAAATATTGAATATCACATCTATTTTTATAATGGAAACAATTTTATTATGAAGCGAAGCGAAGAAACAATCTTCGTATCAAACAAAACTAAACAGAAGACAGTTTAAGAAACTTTTTATTAACCATTCAAGGTTTTTTTTTTTGTTTTTTTTTTTTGTTGACTTTAACACACCTTAGAGAACTGCAGATTAAAAATAAATAATAAAAACTACTATAGCCTACTAAATTTATTTTATTGATTGAAAGAAACAAACTTTCAACGTACAGTATTTGTTGACAGAATGCTGATTAATAAGTTACATATTTTAATAAAGTAATCAAAAATTTACTTAGTAAATAGAGAAACTAGAAAAAAATAATCCATTCTTCTCTTAAATATCCTCCATTCATAGTTCCTCCTCTTTATATTCTTGTTATTTATATCCTATAAACTTTATGTATTGCTACGAAAATAGGCTGCTTCCCTCATCTGATTAAAGTATCCTATTCAGTTATCGGCTTTATGCTCTCAGAAAATACAACAAATCATCAGATACAGTCGAATGGACAGTACGTGACACTTATCTAGTAGTTTAGAATGGCGAAAATTGTATTGAACGACCCAGAGTAGTTTCCCTCCCATCACTCGCGTAAATTAGAATAGTTAACCAAAAAGGAACTGCAGATAAAGAAAAATAGAAATATTGCTAGATTCATAACAAAGAAATCCTATTATTATTTATTTTATTGCTATAATAATTAACCATAACAATAAAAAATCCATATAAGAACTTAGCTTCATTGCTATAATATTAATGTTGAAAAAAATGGTAAGTCTTTAGAAAAATTGAAGTATGTGTACGGGAAATAATGGAGAACATGTCAAAGTTGTCTAAACACAATCGTCATACTACTAGAAAAGAAAGAAAAAAGGAAATTTTGATAAGTTACCTTAAGGCAGTTTTGCACAGCAGTTATCTTCTATGTGATGACTTCGGATGACCAAAATATTGAATGACAGCATCAATTTACCACGCTGATTTGAACCGGTTAAAAGAGGAAAAAAAAAAAACAAAAACTTTTGTTAAATACAATAAAATTAGCAATTATTTATTATTTAAGATATAATTATATTTAAATTTAAGTTTAGATACCGTTAGAAGTTTTCTTGTCATACGCGACGGGAAAGAAAAATCATTTTTGTTAAATTTTCATCCAACGTATCATTATCGAATTTTAACACTAATGAAAGAACTTAGCTGTTAAGACATTTGTCTAAAATAAAAGCTGCAGAAGAAAGCAGTGGTGCTCATTATTTAAATACTGTAAGCTGTAGCCATTACACGAACAAGGTGGTTACTTTCTGCCTTAGTAATCGTATAACATTCTGACTACAAGGTAAAGAAATAGCAGAAAATGTCACAATACAATCAACTTTTTCCCGACGTACTCTCTCATTAAACCGAAAGGGAGAGAAAATGACGACAATCAATCTAACAAAACAACAAAAATCTGAAGTAAAAAAAAAAAAAAAAAGTCGCAACTACTTTACATGACGACAACCGTATGTGGAATGATAATTATCAAGCTAATTACTTTAGTTAATGACTCAACTGCTGTACTTACTCTATTGATATCGTGTTTTTGTATCAATTTAAGTGAGCATCTGGAACTTCTTAAATATATATATATATATACACTTTTTTTTTCGCGTCTTGGGATTAAGTTTATACATAAAATACCAAATCTCTCTCACTTTATTATCGTTTTCATTATGCATACTTGTGAAAATAAATGACTTTAAATTTAACTTGTTAAAAATGAAAAAAATAAAATAAATTAATGTATTTTTAAGATAATAAAAATTGAAGTAGGAGGAACAATGTCTCAATTCATTAAATAAAACATTTGATTTTTTTTTTTTATAAATCTGAAAAATGAACGTGTTAATAAGGTAACTTGGGGAAGATGGCACAGTTAAAAATAATTTTAT
>WUQG02001216.1:0-12344 GCA_011317285.2 Androctonus mauritanicus | reverse complement strand
TATCTAATGATCTCCCCGACCAACGGCATGGACTTTAATCACAGCAATAAACAGGGGAGGAGGTTTCTGAAAATATCGCACGCTTAAAGGCCGGTTCACACTACAGCGAGTGCGCGAGAGACGCGCATCTACGATGTCCCGCGAAACTCGCGCACACGCGCGAGTGATCGCGTTCGAACTGTTCATATATCGGCGTGCGTATTTCGTGGAAGCCAATCATGAATGGCCATGCATATGCACATATTAACCAATAATAGCGGTCGACTTATTTAGTTCATTTTACTGTAGTGTATACGTTCTCCATTTTGACAAGTTGTGTTGGGAAAAGTTTTGTAAGTCTTGTAAGACTTATGTATACAGTACAGTAATACGTATACATTACAGTAGAACGTATACACTACAGTAAAATGAACAAGATAACCAATAACAGCGTTCGACTTATCTTGTTCATTTTACTGTAGTGTATACGTTCTACTGTAATGTATACGTATTACTGTACTGTATACATAAGTTTTACAAGACTTACAAAACTTTTCCCAACACAACTTGTCAAAATGGAGAACGTATAGTACAACTTGTCAAAATGGAGAACGTACAGCAAAATGAACTAAATAAGTCGACCGCTATTATTGGTTAATCTGCGCATATGCATGGCCGTCCATGATTGGCTTCCACCAAATACGCACCCGATATGTGAACAGTTCGAACGCGATCACTCGCGCTTGTGTGCGAGTTTCGCGGGACATCGTAGACGCGCGTCTCTCGCGCACTCGCTTTAGTGTGAACCGGCCTTTAAGCGTGTGATATTTTCAGAAACTGCCTTCCCTGTTTATTGCTGTGATTAAAGTCCATGCTGTTAGTCAGGGAGATCATTAGATATTTGTTGTTTACTTTCTTTAAATAATTTTGTTTCTAACTGCTAATAATTAATTAAACATACGAAAAGAATGGATTATATAAAACCTCGTATATTTTTTTAACAACCAAAAAAGGGGACGTAATATTTGGCATATTATCATTACTCATACAGTTCCAAATACACCCAAAATTTGGTTCAAATCGGCGTCGGACAATTCCCTTCCTTCCCTTGTTAGTGAAATATAAATTAATGTAGACCAAGCAGTCTCTTATAAATTATAAAAAATATCCATCGTGGTTTCTTCTAATTCACATATTTGATGGTTTTCAATAAATACGTTACTTGTAAGTGTGTTTTGCGTATGCTATGAAATTACATTGAATCTGAAAAAATTGAGAGATTGGTTGGACGTGGAAAGCCATTCTATAAAAAAGGGAAGCTTATGATATTATCACTGAACTCCGTTAATTACTTTTGAGCCAATTAACAAATTTTTATGAAATTCAGTCAAGATGTTCTGCATTATAGTAAGATGGGGAAAAGTGGTTCATGGAGTAAGACGGATTTAGATAATTTTGTATATGTATATATTAGGAGTCAATGTATAGATGATATCATATATAGTCCGTAATTTGAAACAAACTGTTCTGATTCTTCTATGTTCAAGAAAAGTTTCAGAAAAACGTTTTAATCGTACTTATATATTTTATTGCATTTATAATAGAACTTATAATTACTATGCTAACTAGGATATAACTAACTACTAAAATAGAAATATAATATCTCGTAGTAATAAGACTGTATATACCACGAGATATTCGTAGCAGTTCGTATGATCGCTATTACATAAACATGGATAGTATATCGACTGCGAAAACTTTTTCCTATTATGTAATTTTTAACAATAGTGTACATAAAAGCATGTCCGAAATATATATAGTATTATATCCTTTCTAGATAATTATTCTGATTACAATTCAGAGAGTACATAGATATGTATACTCATCTCTGAAGTTTATTTAATAGCATTGAAGATTATTTCGATGAAAGATATTTTAAGTTGTTATCTTTAATCATTCTGAAATAAATAATAAGCTTCAGAAAATAGAAGATTAATATATTTTTTGAACTGCTTGTTGCTGCCTTTGTAGTCAGAGATGTTAAGAAAATGCTTTCCTTTAAATATATTGTATGTATTTAATGCATTTACCTGATAGTATATCGTATAATATTGTATTTAACTTATAGCTTGCATTATATTATGTACATATAGATATTAGGTAGTGTAAGTGCGTATTTTAAGATTATTTTACAGTAAAAATAGTCTGCATTACTGCACAATTATCCTCTTTCATTGCATCTATTTATATACTTCTGTATAATTCAAGTTTTGAATAACTCCATTGTTAGTGCTGTGCCAGTGTCCCTGCTCTATGAACCACTTTTCCCAATCTTACTATAATGCAGAACATCTTGACTGAATTTCATAAAAATTTGCTAACTGGCTCAAAAGTAATTGACCGAGTTCAGGTGATAATATCATAAGCTTCCCTTTTTTCTTTAGAATGACTTTCCACGTCCAACCAATCTCTGAATTTTTTCAGATTCAATATAATTTCATAGTATACACCAAACACACTTACAAGTAACGTATTTATTGAAAACCATCAAACATGTGAATTAGAAGAAATCAGGATGGATATCTTTTATAATTTATAAGAGACTGTTTGGTCTACATTAATTTATATTTCACTTATCGTTGAGCAGTATGATGTAATAATACTATTTTATAACAATTGATTTTATGCAAGACTTCTGTTGTTATAATAATTCCAGCCGGTCTCATACATGCAATTCGTTCTTTAGGAATTATAAAATTCAATTTCTATTCTAGTGCTATCACATTCAGCTAATTTCATCAAAATCGAATTTGTCCACAGATCTCCACCATTAATAGAAAAATTAATTTTTTTATTAACGGTGGAGATTCATCAAACATGTTTTCAGATAAAAAATACAGGAATATTAGGAAAACGATAGCTGACGCATTTCGAATGTGTATTAATAATGACCGGATTTTACTAAAAACTTTAGCGTTTTCATGAAATACAGCCATTATCTTCGCATCTGTGTTAGTTAGATTAAATAAAGAGCCAAATGTGTAAATAAAGAAAATCAATATGTCAAGTGAACACCTCAAAAGTTTGATGAGTTTGAAACAGCTTCAAAGTCGATCTTATCTTTACACATTTTCTTCTGGGTCCTTCCTAATTCAATCAATGACGACAGAAGAGAATAGATGGCACTAGTCATCTAGAAAAAAATATGATTATCAATAAAATTTTAAAAAATATTTCTTTATGTTTTAATTAATTTTAATATTAAATTGTCTTCCAAATATAAAGGAATGTACTGTTGTTTCACTGCCCATTACTAGTTACTTCATTAAGAAAACTTTAAAATAAAATAAGATGTTGAATATTTGTAAATATTTTAAATTACATGAAAGCAAAGGTTTTATTGGACAATGAAACTTACTCTAATTAAAAAATTTCTTTTGATATAAAAGAATCCTCCGACGGATAATCCAATTGGAGTTTTTCCAAATCTTTTCATGAAATTCACCAACTTACAAATTGAACAATTATTATTAATATTATCATTTACCAATAAATAGAAATTAAATTGAATATTATCAAATACCTTTAATTTATACTGTATAGAATATTGAGCGGAAGAAAATATATTGCATTCGTTGAAATTTCCATAAAGCTGAAAGATGAAATATTATTAATTTACACGCTTAATTATTAATTAATAGAATTAAAAGCTCAAATTAATGTTATTTAAACTTACAGCAGAAGTTAAGCGAGATAGTATAAACGATGCGATCATGAATAACAGAACTGAAATTATGGAGAGAAATAACATGACTGCATCCAAAACTGGACCTAAAGAGAACAGTATTGAAGTAGAAAGAGAGAAACAAATGTAGTAAATGAAGAAACCGTAGATGAGGGGAAATAATAGTTCTGCAGTTTCGTTTAAATCTGCAAAGTAGAATAATAAGTCGAAATGCTGTTCAATAATCTTTTCCACATTTTGAAGTTGTCTATCATCGTCGTACTTAATTTGTACGAAAGACTGATTAATTCGTTTCAATCTTTCTAATAGTAAAATTACCACGTTAGAAAATATTAATATTGGAGTATATATGTGGCTCTGGATGTATATAAGTAATAATGCCGTGTCGATATGACAGAAAATAATTTCAAACGTCGATGTTTTATCAAGCGACGGATAAAGGTTTATGTCGAAGTACATAATCACTCCCATCGTTGAAAAAAAACATATTTCAAGAATATACAGATTCATGAATATATTCTTACTTGCAATTGTAATTTCTTCAGCGTAACTGCTAACATCATTCGGAAATGGTAATTGTTTTAATCTTAAGAATCTAAATACAATAAGCAGAAAGAGAAAAATCATTATCGCTGCAATTAGAAAGAACACTCCTTTCGGATGTACATTTATCATTCCGTTGCAGATCGTTTCCACTCTTAATATTATTAAAGTAAACAGAATTATATTGAAGGCATAAAATATTTCTATAACATTTTGGTAGAAGCTATATATGTGCTTTATGCTCGTATTTTCTTCAAAGTTTAAAAAATTAATACCGCTTATTCGACAGGCTGCAACCAGAGGACGGAAAATTTTGACAGCGATGGAATCTTCCATATCTGGAGAAGTCAGAGTATTGTCGACCAATGCAAATGTGTATCGCTCACAGTTCAATGTTTAGCATTGTAATAAGTAACTCAATTTCAAAATATTCTATCTAATTCTAAATTTAAATAATCGTTTTCTATAACCGAAGTAGAAGAGTGAAAGAACTGAGATGTTCGTAGCTGTTCGGATGTCGCTATTGCATAAACTTAGATAGGTTATGGATTATCGATAGCTCTTTACCGATTATATAATATATAAGAATAGAACACGTAAGTACGTATCAAACATTGCGTGTAGAATTAGATGCTTTTATATATTTCTAGATAATTATGCTGATTATAATTAAAAGAGTGCATAATATGTTCAAGAATTAACACAGAGAGACAATTTAATATATTGTTATATGTTTTATTTATTTATTTATTTGTTTAAACCCATACACCCAGAACGAACAAATAGTACAACGTGAGTCACCCAATTCGAAAATAAAACAAATCATAGATACAAAACATATCATTGACAGAACAAATTAATAGTAAATAATACAACAAAGAATCATATAGAGAACATAAAAAATAATTAATTCCACATAACGTTATTGTTATAATTGATTGCAGCATATATGAAAAAGGAGTTCTTTATATTTATTTGTTCGAAACTTGGGAATATATCGATATAAAAGAGGACTATTTCTGAATTTAAAATGAGTAACATAATAGCAAATATAGTCGGAAGGTAAAAAGTCACACAACTACCTTAAATAGTTTTAATGTTAATTATAATAATCCGGTCCTTAATTGTTTTTATATTCAGCATTTCGTATAATTTTATAGAAGATAAATCTGAACGACAAAGAATTTTGTAATTATTTCTACAGTATGTCGGATAGCATTATGTATTTTTTTGTAAATAGAAGACATCACCGGAGCTATATAACGAACGATAAGAGCTAATATTAGATGGCATTATAGAATGCAATCAAATTTTAAATTTTCTTGTCAATTTTCAAATAAAAAATTTCAAATAAATTATTATGATAATTATAATATTTCCTCGAACTCTATTGAAATGTATTACGGATTTTGTCATTCTCTAAACACGGAAAATTTTCTTTATTATTCAAAACAATATTAAATAAAATATCAAATTAAAAAATATCAGAGGAATTCTTTTTCACCAGTTTTAACTACTCATTTATTGCACTCATCCAAATATACAATTTAAAACCATATGAAATTTTTATAATATATTTTTTAATTATTATGCGAAAATGTTAATAACATAGTGTTTACATTAATATAAAGAAAACACATAAAGATAGGTATTCCGAGATAAACCTAATTCTGTATACTGTACTGATTTTTTCGCCGCTATGATTTTCTGTTTCACGTTTTTTGAATAACATTTAATATCATTTCAATGAATTTCAGAATATTCTACTGTTAAATACTACATGAATGCCGCATCAATTTAATTCTGT
The DNA here is from genome assembly GCA_011317285.2 of Androctonus mauritanicus. Classification (NCBI taxonomy): domain Eukaryota; kingdom Metazoa; phylum Arthropoda; class Arachnida; order Scorpiones; family Buthidae; genus Androctonus; species Androctonus mauritanicus. The sequence goes on along the minus strand of WUQG02001216.1, from coordinate 6,270 downwards.
GCTTAAATATTTCGAATAATTTATACCATATACTGTACTCATCAAACTTTGAACTGATGGATGTTTAAGGATTAGAGCTTTCTCTGATTTTCAGGATTATATTTAATTAAATAATTTTCATTTAAATTTTTTGTATATTGGAAGGTGAGAATAATTAGAGCAGTAGAGTGAGTTTTGTGTGAGAGGAAGTCACGTGATAAAATTCTGTCGAGGATAACTTTATCGAAAATCAATAGAATCTGCGAATCCAGAGCTGATATTCAACTAATACGTCGGCATGACTATTGCAGTTGTTAAAATACTTAAATTTCTTCCCTCTCAGTTGTTAATCGTTATAATAATAATAATTAAGAAATCGGTAAAATTAATATAATATCTAGTATCTAGTATAAATTGATAATATTGTATTCACAACTTAAATTGCATTGTCACTATTTACGTACAACTAATCGACAGGTTTAGATATTTTTAGGCCAAAAATTAATTTTTAACTGTACAGTTTTAGTATTCTAAGTATGTAATGATATTTAAAAATATTAGAATATTAACATATCCGTTGTTAATATGTTATGAATCTCCGTCCTGCTTCAAGTTAATTCTGTGTTTGTCGACACGTGTAATTTTTATCCGGCGAGATGACTAGAGTGAAATTTTTTTAAATGTTTAATAATGAACGAACGGTTATGATTGAAAATCTTAAAGTGGAAGCTATATAAGGTGGGGTAACACTGCGCAGTATTAATATCTCGTGTAGTTTAATAGAGTTGCTGTAACTGGACGATTACAAGTTATGTCATTATGCCAGTAGTCCGTTAACGTAGAAAAACGGAACGCCAACAGCTCCTTGCTCAAGCCAGGTAAGATATATTCTTTCTCTCTTTTTTAATATAAATTTATAGACTGTAATTTGTTTACGTATTTCTTTATGTACTTTGTTAAATTACGAAATACTAGGGCATGTTAAAGTGCATTCAATTGAGAGTTATTTCGTGTAAGAACTTGCAATGAAATCACATCCGAGTTATATAATACAACAATAATTTTAAATATGGCGACTGTGGGGCAAGACTGCGCTCGACGACGAGGAGTAAGACTGCACTAGGCAGTCTTACCCCTTGTCGTCGTTACCCAAAATCAGTTTTTAAATGACGTCAATCTTTATATAACATAAGTTATTATAATTTATAATAAAAATTGCGAATCTATTTGTAATAAGATAAATATAAATTATTTAAGATAAAGAAATATTTATGTATTAGTCTATAAATATTGAACAGTAAATTATATTCTAATTTTCACACCACTTCAGAACTGTACTGTTATTTATTTCAGACGATCATGGTGCGTAATAGAATGAGAACTTCGCATCGAAGTATATGTAGTGAATCTTCTTCTTTCTTCAGGTTGTAACGAAAAGTATGTAGATCCTCCACATGAAGAGTGGTTTATGTGTGAGAAATGTAAATTGTGGTGGCATGAAGAGTGCGCTGGCTACAAACGAGGTTTTTTTAAATGTGATATGTGTTAGGAACAACTTGGACAATAAACATCTGTTACATTTTTTTTCAATTTTTGTAATACTTTTTGAGTTAAAATAAATTTTTTATTATTATTTTGCCTGTGCTTTAAATTTGAATAAAGAAGTAGAACCGTATGAAATTACTATGTACTTTTCTATATTTTTTGGTAAAAATATAGAAAAGTACATAGTAATTTCAAAATATTCAAGTTCATAAATATTCAAGTACATAGTTTTTGTATATATTTTTTGGTAAAAATATATACAAAATGTGCAAATAACACATAAGCAGTCTTACCCCATAATGTTACGCAATCTTATTCCGCTATGCGGGGTAAGACTGCATTTTTTTAGTGTAAGGATAAAAGTGAAAATATTTGAAAAATACTTAGTCATAAAAATTTAGAAACATTTCTCTTTATAAATTAAGGATCGCAGATTGTAATGCAATATTTACAATTTTTTAAATAGTATATTTGATCTGTAGGATTTAATTTTAGCATAGCTGAGCAGTCCTACTCCACCTTACTCTAATGATATTCTTGAGTATTGTCTAATGTATATGACTCAGTGTTTTGATAGAAGAATGAGTGCTTTCGATCCTCAAAGTTGTTTAGGCTTCAGATGAAAGGGAAAATACTTGCCATTAACGCTCCTTTAACTACTGTATAAAGAAAATTCAACATTCTCCATTAAATCTGTATACAACGGTAAGTTGAATGCTATTAAGAGGATAATGCACTTTGTCGTTTTTGTTTCTTAGATATTAAATGACAGGTAAGAGATAACAAAATATAAGTTATTTACTATTCATATTTTAAAAATAGTTTTCCTTTGTTAAAATATTTTTTGAAATATTTAAGCAATTGAAAACTATTTTTAAAATACTATTCATACACAGTATATTAAATATACTGTGATTTTCATACACAGTATATTTTGAATGGAAAATAAAAGATAAATCTCAACAATTATCAATTCTTATTATTTGTTTTTAGGCTTTCAACAATGCATTGTTGCATAAAATTGTTGATAGTCAGAGTTGATTGTTTATTAAACAAATATCTGATACTTGGCAAAAATACTTGAATCTATTGGGAAAAACTGCAATTCCAGAAACTGCAATTGAAAATGCCATTTTGGGTTCACAAGTATTCACATTATCATTGTAAAATTAATTCGAATAATAAATATGTTTGAATTGCTGATCATAGTACTTATCTTTGAAATAATAAAACTAATTATAGGATATCATTTTGAACAGTTTATAATTGTAAGGATCTCGCAACATATGTAGATTGATGTCGTCGAGGTCTGATCATTCGATAATCTTTCGTGGCACCAGTGTGAGGTTCGAGCAGATGGCTATATAAAAATGTGTGTCGATAAATTTTAGGGTATTTTTGAATAAGAGTCGCGAATAAGTGACATAGGGATCCAGGATTAGAGAACTGATTCGGAAACGCATATAAAACAAATAACATATATTATTTAAAATAAACAGGAAGTAAAACATAATATTAACATTTTTCATTCGAGAGAACAATTTAACGCCAGAGATTATACCTGAGAGAGCGAGAATAAAAGAAATATACTTCAGTCCTTCCTTTGTTTTTCCTTTGATTCTTTGTCTTTATTCCCTAGTCTTCGTCGGACGTCCACCGCCAGGACGGGACACGGAATCATTCTTCTCTGCTACATTTTTCCCATCTTCCGTTCAGAGTCTCAGAACAGACTGACTTACTTGTTTCTGTCTCTGTGCCGGATAAAATTTACTGACCTTTTCTTTCACTTTTTTCCCGGGAGAAGATGACGTCTTGTGTTTTCTTTTTTTTTATTTGTCTTTTGAGACACCTGTATGTAACGTAACTCTTTGTTAGATCATATATTTTATATCGTTTATTATTCTTTTTTTTATGTTGTGGAGAACAAAGTTCTTCAGGCCGATATTTTTATCGTTTGTTTTCCTTTTATTGTGTCACTCCGTTCAAATTCCTTTCGTAATTTTCGATCAGGTGAGGGAGTGATACCTTGCCTCCGACCCGAATTCTGTGTCTCCACATGATGAATTGCATCAACTTTAACACGAATCCAATATTATCCACCTATTATTGGTCAATAATGTTTAAATGATAGTAGTAATGTATTATCGAGAAACAAAGACCTATTAAAATGGAAGTACAGATCAACCGATTAATAACCACCGATTTTGAGCATTTAATTAACATCATTAAATGTAAAATATATGTTAACCTCCTAATGACTTAGCTTGAAGTGTAATATATAAATTGAAATAAATCGATTGATTTAAATGATATGAATTTATGGTATTGTAAACATTTTACCATTTACTTAGATAATTCTGTTGCTAAAATAAATTGCAATTGTCAAATACAATTATTTTCGCACATTTATAGTGCAATATTTATTTACAAACTGGAAACGTATTTAAAATATTTTTGAATAAGTTTATTTATAGCTGCTTTAAAAAAATAAAACTTTCAGTCCGATAAATTATAATTTTTCATTAAATTAAAAGCAAATGCTGCTGGATAGTCAAAGAAAAAGAAATTAGTGGGAAGTGCAGAAATATGGCTACTCTTGCTTCCGAGACGTCTGTAACACTAAACATGTGACGAACAATCAAATCTAAAAACGATACATAAACGATGACTGCTAAAATGCTGTAAGGATCCAAATAATTGCTTTCATTAGGCTCGTAAAAGAAAGTACTGAAAAACAAAAAATAAAGTAAAAATGATTAAAGAATTTTTTCTAGAAAATTTTAATAAATTTTTTAAATGCAGTAACTGCTTTAAATTTAAACATGATATATCGTCTTTAAATTAAAGGATTTTCTTATAAAGGATTATTAGGATAAACTTACCATAGGAATTTTATTATAAATAAAAATAATTTAAGTATAAATATGAAAATAATCGTTGTATAAAAAGCATGTAATGCATAATTGTCTCTCATCGGTGAAGAATGAATTATAATTAAAAACAACGGAAGATAAAGAAGCATTATTCCCGCCATTAAAACCTGAAAAATATTATATAGGCTATACAAAATTTCATGAATATCAAATATTTTTTACAATATTTCTCGAAATTGTGCTTTGAAATTTTTTTAAAGCTTTAATGGATTTACATAGATCAGTAATTAAATAAACTAAAATAGCACTTCATGTTTGAATGACAATATATATATATATAGAAAAAATTTAAATACTATTAATAAAAAAAAATTAATTAAATTCACTTATAATCAAAGTAGTAATATTTATTTTTATAAAATATTTACCTTATATGGTGGAATATTAAACCAATGGCATATAAAAAATATTATAAATTTAGATAAGTACTTAGTGTGTACCTCTTCAAAATCCATTTTAATTTTATATAAAATAATTTCTATAATTAAAAGTAAATAATAATTTATTTATTCTAAAATTATTATTAATAATATGACGAAGATTCTGCTTTTTCGCTTTTATACATTTGAAGAATTCTCTTATGCAAAGCAGAAGTTGAATTTCCAACTGAAAAATATAATTTAATCATAATCGATTTCGAAAAACATTTACTTGATGTAAACAAATGTGTGTTCAAGTTTGTGTTTGAAAAATTTTCGTTTGCAAACATGATTTTTTTTTAATATTAAAATTAAAAACTAATAATAAATTTACATATATAAATGCAATAATAAACAAAAGGCGGTGTTAAGTTATTTAATGCATTAAAAATGTCGAAAATTCAATGACTGTTGTTTCATTGATAAAAATAATAAACAGATTATTTTATAATTAGGAAGATAATATTTTATATTTTTATAAGAAAACAATATTTATGACATTTTTTCCATGGATTTTATTTGAAAATTCATAACGCACTAAACATCAGTCTAATATTAAAAAATCAATTTTTTAATTAAAAAGTATCTTTTGTTCTTAACGAATGACGCGTCTTTTTCTATAGTGTACTAAGTGGCGAAGCGAAACCGGCTCTCAACTAACTGCCCATTCCTACGAAGCGATCAGATAGATTTGTGGAGGATGAATATCGATGACTTAAGCTCTCGTATTCAATAGAGAAATTTTTTCGTGATATGAGACCCGGTATCGAACCCTTACAGAATGAAAAAACTGAAGCATTTCCGCATGGTCAATTGGGCTGACGAATATTTTTATATCATTTTGTCTGCCACTGAAACCTAATCCATTAATTAAATAACTGTTTAAATTCAAAACATATAGTATAATTGGTTTCAGCTTCCATTCAAACGGCCCGGATTCGATTCCGGATCCCTGGAAAAATTATTTATAGAAGCGTTTCTCTATAATCAGGCTAACCCTTTGGAAGAGTGCACAGTCTATACAGGGCTCATTTCTCCACGTGTATTGAGCAGGGTGTAAAATCAAGTCATTCTATTTATAAAAGAGAAACATCCATTCGGATGAATTTTATGCGCTCCTGACTAGTCTAATTTACATTGCAGGTATTTCTAACGTAATCGTTTAAGGATACCGTATTCTCAAAAATTCATAATTTCGACGAAAAAATGAAAATTTTTTTTTCCATTATTATGATGTTTAGATATTGAAGATTGTGTGGTAGAAGTTTCATTTCTGTAAACGCACTAAATATCGAGTTATTATTAATTATATTTATTATTTAAATGCTCATTAAATATGCAAAAATTTTAAATTGCTATAACTTTGCTTCTAATTGTCAGAATTCAAAAATTTA
>WUQG02001205.1:0-12346 GCA_011317285.2 Androctonus mauritanicus | reverse complement strand
CAGCTGGTGCCAGGACAGGTGAGCCTTCCCATACACCACCAGTAAGCGGTTATCGGTGGCATTGCCCTATTGTTCTCTGTCGGTGGTTAGGCTTAAGTCCGGTCCAGTCTTTCGCATCCGGTCATCAAGACCCACGCGACACCAGGCTATTGTTAGACGGGTCTACAACACCCTTTTTCTGCACCCGTCTGTTCGTCGTCTGGTAAACATCCAGATAATCATCAGCTACAACAGTTCGGTCTCGAACGGGATACAAAACGTTGCAACAGTCAACCGTAATTCACGGCCACCCAAAAGGAAAACAAAAAAAAAAGAATTAAAAATAAAAATATCTACAATGTCAATGACACTTTTATCGCAGATATGTCAGACAGTTTGGCTTTTTTTCTTTTTTTTTTTTTTTTTAAGTTACACTTGATACGGTTAGAATTTTATCAATACACTCCACAGGACTTTGATACGCGTTTTACCTGAGAACTGGAGACATCTGCAGAGACCTGCTATTTAGGACAAACTATAAGGCGGAAAATGTTAAGAGTGAGCGAAATAATCAAAGTAACATCTGCTTCAAGTTTATTTTTTTATCTTCTGTTCGCTTATTAAGTGATATACGCCGGACCGTATGTACACACAGTTGCGAAGGCAGTGTGGTTGTTTGCAAAGGTAAAAAAAAAAAAAATCGTCATTCTGTTCGCGTCGGCAGGTGTCAATTCGCTTACACAAAACCTTTATGTCCTCTTTTTATTCTTTTAAAATCGAACTTCTGTTCTAGTCGATTTTTCTGATTGGGTGACGGTAACTTCTCCGAATTGTTTCGTAACAGTGAGGAAAAAAAATAAAAAATATTGCGGAGAAGCGACTAATTCCGATAACTGTCACCGGTTTCCTCAGACAAAAGCTGTTCGACAGCGATTGCTTCGAGGAAAATTTTAATATGAGCGAATCACGTGTTGAATTTTAATATCAACACGTGATTCGCTCTAAAAAATTAATTTTAAATACACAAAAACTCAGGTTAAAGTATCGAAAATAATAAAAAAAAGCAGTTTAAAAATTAAAAGAAAACATTTGTCACTACTAATCGCTCGCGTGTTTTACTTTTTTCTTTCTATTAAAATTTTCGACAGTTTTGGCCACTTTTACTTTTTTTAAAAAAGTCGAATTATTTTCTTTTATGAAGCGTATTATCACGACGAATAAAATTTTAACAGTTCTGCTAACGATGCTATATAGCAGAAGAAGACAATAGGGGGGTAGGATGCAGCGTAGCTCCGCCTCAGCTCAAACGTGCCGTTAGAGAATTGCCCGACGGAAGTCTGGCAGGGCACGTGTCCCATGTCTGATTGTGACATATGGCGGTACGACAAAAGCCCCTTTTTACTCGCTTCTCCGCTCCTATTGTTTTGCGTTACAAGCAGCTGAATGTTCGGAGATGCGCAAGAGGATGGATGTTTAACGGCTTTTCTCACCACCTGTCTAATACGCATGCTCCCTATCGACTTTCTCTCGTCAATTTTTATTATTATTTTTTTTTTGTTGGCTTTTGTTATTATTATTATTACGTTCGGTAGCGCGGTGTCCGCCACATTGCGGAATCTCAACAAGTGCGAAAGACGAAATTAAACGGTTGTAAAAATTCGTCCATTGATACGTCTAAAGTAAAAAAACTTTTTTTAAGCCGGAGTGACGGATAAAGGAACCAGTTTCTCCATTAGCCGGTGGCTCTTGGCTCCTGATACAACGGATTTTTATCGAAACGTTCCATCCGCCGTTCAACCCACGATTTGTCATGTTTTCTCTTTACTCACTTACTTATACTGTCTGGGAGATTACTAAATTATGAAGAAAAAAACAAAATAAAATAAGCAGTATTACATTTTTCGATAAACATCTTATGTGTACTTTTGCATTTAAGAAGAGAACTAGAGTAATTCTTGTCCTGCCAGTTCCTTGCATGCAATTGCAAACATTGATAGTTGGCTAGTTTAGGACGTTCTGCTCCAATACGTCTAATACAATCGGATATGTAAAGCATTGTTTGGACCAGGTGCGATAAAAACGTTTGTGAAACTCTCTCCACGCCGTGCTGGGAAGTACCATAGAAAGACGTATATACATATATAAAACGTCATAATAGCTTACCTACCGTTCTTTATTAATGCCTGACAATTACGTCACCTGGTTAGTTTTAATTGAATTAAAGACGTTACGTCCTTCTTGAGACTTTTAAAAATTCTTGTTGTTTTAAGCATTCTAGCCCCGAGCCACTCGATCTACAGATAGCGCATAACAAAGACTTTTACCTATGATGGGGTGGCATAACTTAGAGGGAGAATCATAAATCTAAAAGATGGTAGTTAAGAATTACATGCTGCGGAGAAAAAGGTGAATAATTTATGTGCCGTAATGGTCTCTGTTGTACTACTACGCCTCCTAAATTACATCCAGAAGTGCTACAATTTCAACTTATCTATGCGTTAAAGTATAGGAAGTGGATCGTTTATCAAAATTTTCGTTGGATCTATATTAAATTTTTGCAGCTACTATTCTAAAACGATTCACCTTCTCGCGAATTACTGAGAAGGAACCGATTCGGCGGCCGAATTATTTATTTATTTATTTATTTTCGTGACGATACGTGAGACGAATTTTAAAATTTCCTTTAATAAATTTTATGATCTCCGCTTACTGTATATATAACTTATTCGATGAGTCAGTCGTTTTAGAAGAGAGAAAGAGAGAGAGAGAGATAAACATCTTTATGTTATAGTGGGTCTGACTCATTACCTTAGCTCTTTTTTTTTTCTGTAAACTTTGTTTTTTATTTTCATTACTCCTGTACGTAACCGTAAATAGCTTTTCAAAATAAATATATTTTCGCATTAAAATTTTTTTATGGACTAGAAAAAAAACGGTATTAAAACGATCTAGACATATTTAGAAACGTATAAAAAAAATAAAATAAAATAAAAAATAAAAATTTTTCCCGCGGGACCGAAACGAAATTTTGGGGAGGGAGAAACTTTTTAATATTTTTCTAGAAAATATTTATCCATAAACATTTTTCGGGAATCAAAAATAGACCGCCTGGACCAGGGAAAGAGACGTAGAAGACACTAATCAGCGACAGTTGACACGTCGTGGGTGTCCTTTTAAATGACAGTTGCCAAAGGTGACGTCACGGGCGCCACGTGATTGGCGTTAAATTTAACCCCCGGACGAGATTCGATCAAGGTCTAACAGTATGTCACCTGCGCGCGTAAATAGAATCGCGATAATACGGTTGACGTAATTATTATTATTTTTATTTTAATATTTATTTTTAAATGTTATTAAAATAAATAATCGGATTTTTTTTTTTTTTATATAAATTAGGCGAAAGTCGTTGGAAGATCAAAGTTGTTTGTTTGACCTGGTTACTCGGGAGCCGTAAGGTGAAGCCAACCTGTTACTCCTCCCAATGACGTCAGCGGCGAATCGATTATCAACAAACATGTCGAGGAGGAATGGAGCAGAACTGCACGAAACACGATATAGTTAGGCTATTGCCATCTGTCAAGCGGAGAGAGATGACTTCTGGCACATACTAAAATCGTCGTTAGGCAGTCCTTGAGGTGACAGAAATCTGCTACGCTTTGCATTTACAGTATATGTTCGGTCGCAGTTGACATCGTGTTTGGATAAAATAGATATATTTTGTTAGCTTGCTTGGCAAAATTCTTCTGGTTTAATATCGTTTTAAATCATTTAAAAGCTAAATAATAAAAAAAAATTTTTTTCCTCCTTTTAAACATCTCTTCCCCTCGCTTTACGCGTAAGAGTGGCGTGTAAAAAGCGTTAATTGTGAGCGGTAACCGAAACCACGTTTTAATCTCGTTTACGGTTAAAAAAAATATATAAGAAAATTCGATTTTTCTTACGCATAAATTATAAAAAAAAAAGGATAAAGAGATAATTTTCGGTTCGTTTATAACGGGGAAATCGATATATTTTCGATAATTTAATGTCCGGATAGGGAATTAAAATTTCCAGGAAGAAGACGATCCTGACCCTAGAAGTCTCGGCGCCACTTAGGAGGGTCTATTGTCTCAGGAAATGAGGCCTTTTCGTAGATAAAGAACGGTAGGGATCACGAAGGAAGACGGACAACACCTGTACACTGGCGGAATTCCTGCCCACTCTCACCAACGTTTACCCGGGAGGTGTATCCTCGTGCACACTAGCTCACTAATTAACACCTGGACCGCTTGTTTAATGATAGGGGTCGTCAGGATCTTCACCCCCGATCGATGGTCAGAGGCACGCGCCTCAAGCTGTGAAAGCATCATAGATACTTTTTTATTGGGTTTAAAATGGTAGGGTGAGTTGCGACCATGCTCTAGCAACTTCGATATTTTTTCCTGCTACTGGGATGTTTATGTTAAAGAAACGTGACTTACTAGTTAAGAAATTGTGCGAAAATTCTGCGCGTATGTGTGTGTCCCTTTCGTATCGTTAAATCTGCACTCGAACTTTCAAAATCCATTTTTGCAAAACGTATGCTGACAGAGCAGATCGCAATCGAGATTTGTGTGGATAAAACAAATAGAGTCGTTTCAACGCTCGAACGATTTTTTTTCTTTTTTGTTTTTTGCCATTCGTCAGAAGCGGGTCGACATTTCTTTACAACAATGTGCATAGTAAATCACTAGTTGAAAGAAAGTAATCTAGTAGATACAATACTATGTAAATCATAGAAAGAAGGGGAAGAAAAAAAAAACAGGTTAGACATACCAGACAGTTTTAAACACGGCCTAATGGACAATAGAATTGATAAGAAGAGACAGGTGCAGCACAGGGTTTCTATTGTCAACTCAATGGACAGGTGGGCTAATGGAAACTCTGAAATCTTAGCCCGGATTACATACCTGAAGTTAGTGTTAACTTACAACCGGTCAGTGCCCTCTCGACCCTGAACTTGGTTGTGCATCCCCCTTAACTTTCCTTCCGTAATTGCCCACGATCGTACGGCCTATCTATAAATCCAACACCCTTACAATTACGGATATCACCGGCTTCGGCAAAGTAACATCTAATACACCTTCATCTTTTATTCAGCAACAACAGAGAGAGAGAGAAAGAGAGGAAAAAAAAAATAAGTAGTTTTTATTCAGAACTTTCGGAGGCCCCTGCTAAGGTAAGGTCTTCACCCACTCTAGCCCCTAGCTTGCATGTTGGGTCCGGGTGTGTGCTTTATTGGACAGTGTGACCTCGCTTGATATTTATGTTGTTATTCGTGGTATTCACTTCCGCACATTTCGTCGCAGGAGTAGAGACGAGTTGAGAGGCACTCTACAAAGAGCGGACTCTTTGCCCTTATATTAAAGACAAAAAAAAGAAAAAAAAAAGGAGACATATCGATAGCCTCGAGTCATACAACAGGTGCCGCTTAAATATATATATATGTATAAAATACATTATTAAAATATACTTTATACTGTTTTTAAAATCGGCTTTAGGGATGAATATTTATGTCTACAAGTATGTTTTAGAGATTTTATCTGGAGACCACCATTGAACAAGTGACAGAGATTGAGTCAAAATTCGTAGAAGAGACGTCACTAAAGATCTACCTTCCTCATATCAACCAGTTCATAGCACGATATATACTCGAAATGTTGGTTAGAGAGAGCAGGAAAAACGTTTGTTTGTCATCCTTTGTGACGTACGAGGCCATCCATCATTATCCTCCCTTTTGAAACCGTCAAAACGTCTAACTCGGTGACTGCGCTTACCCTTTAAAATTTGAAAAACAACAATATGTTTAATTTGGTCCAGGTGATACCTCTATTGACTTCTCCTCCCTGGAGGGAGCCCCTCTTGTGCTAATTGAATTTCCTAACTTATAAATAGCATCAACACAATTCGCATTCGATGCAAAATTAAATTCTATTCGTTAAAGCCGTCCAAAATAATCCTAGATTTTTATTTTACGCTGAACGGTTTTCTATATTTTTAACCGAAACTTTGTTTGTCGTATCGAGTATCGTACTAAAGTAGCCATTTCTGTTGACGTATATCGCTGCATTTTTTTTTTTTTTCAGGCTGTAACAAAGAAAATTAAGTGGAAAGGATGCACACGGTGTTTGCCTTTCAGCTGAAAACTATTGGACCTTTAAATGGAAGATCGCCCCTCTGTGCGCTTTTGCACCTGATGCCAAGCAGACTTCATTTAGCCTCCGAGCTAAATGGGGACGTCAGAGGCCAACGGTATAGGATATCCTGTCATTAGATGCTGTCTTAAGATTCACTGGAACAATTACACGCTCGCTGATGGACGGATGTGCGTCACACATGACATCATACGCAAACCGCGTCACGTGATACGAGTGAAGTGTTAAATAAGCATTTCCGTTTGTTGTTAAGGTAAGACACGCGATCGGAAGCGTGACAGCACGTGGCTTTCGTGTTTTGAATTTCCGGCCATCCTTGTCTGCAGTTATTATCCCCGTTCCTTCCGGAAACCATATTTCCTAAACGATTTCGGTACGCTCTTAATGCGTTGTCAGTTATTAATAACCGAGCTTAGATTAACTACATATAAATTTTGTGAACTTTTTGATAAGTTTCGTAGATCGCGTGACTCGTGACTTTAGTATCTTAGAAATACTCGATATCTCGGAAGCGATTCTGATACGTAGGCATAAAAGTTTGTTTATTTTTTTTTTTACGAACACGATAATTAAACGTGATTAAAGATGAAAAAGGAACACGATAACTTATAAGTGCATCATAGATATTATGCTATCTGTATCAGAATCTCGCAACAAAAATAGGAACTTTTAACTGTTGTCAGGAGTTTCTCTAAAGTTTTAACCGGCTCAGGAAGAGAAGAAAGGGTGTATTGTATTCTTTAGATAAACTTTAAGCACGTAAATGTAGATAACTCTCCTGAGATTGTCTCTGTTCTAAAAGTCGGGTTTAGACTGTTTAAAAAAATAAAAACTGATATAATTACTGTATTTTTTTATCTTATCTTCCATCAAAACATTATGGAAAATGTTTTAATACTTTTTTAATTATATCTTTTTAAAATAGAGAAAAAGAAAAAAATTCTAAGTTAGACGAACGTGTTTACATCTTTCGTATCGACGCTTAGCTTAATTAGTGAAATTTTTACTTTTACTCAATTTTATTATTATTACTATTTTTTTTTTTTTATCGAATAATGTTAGTTAAATTTTGTTTAGGTAAGTCTACTAGTGAATTAAGAAGAATTTTTATCTCAAAAAAGTTCGACTTACCAGAAATGAGAAGAAAGTGAATTACCAGAACGGATAATGGAGGATACAGATTCGACATTGTTAAAATTGGGATTTGTTTGGGTTGGCACTACTAAAATTGACTTTTGTGTCGTTTTTTTAGCGATGGAGTAGTTTCTGCTGCCAACGATTACGAGCTGTGAAGATATGGCTTTGTTCAGTTGTAAACGTGTTTTTGATCGTTTCTAACAGTCGTTAACTTTTATTTATCAATTTATACGCGACTCTATGCGATTTTTCTATAAGTAATATTTGTCTCCAGATTTTTTTTTAATTAATCGTGTTGTTATTTTAAATTTTTCAGACGTTTCGAAAGATCCAAACGTCGGGAAAATTTATCGGTTTTTAAACTTATATCGTTTCAAATTTTTCGTGGCAAAAATAGTTTGTTTTAATTTAAAAAATAATATAAAAAATCCTTAAAGTTACAACTACTTTTACACGAAAAAATCTTTCGAATGCACAAAAAAAAAAAGTAAAAGATGTAAAGATCTTCTAAATTTTAAACTGCCGCCATCTTGTAACCGAACCACGTGGTGAGTTCAAACTTACTCTCGCGTAATTTGAGTAAAAAAAGAACGATTTATTAAAATTTCGACTCCCTGCTACGTTTCGTTCTTGGCATATATTTCGGGAGGTCTTCTGGAGTCTACTTATGTAAGCAAACTGTTGCAGAATATATTTAAAATGATTTCAAATGACTGCATGTTAAATTGTTTCCTACAATTAGATTCTGAGATAAATAGCCATCATTCTCGTTTCGAAAGGCAGTAATTTTCCAATAAGACCACGTAACAACTTCAAAATTGATATAAACATGCCTTGGATAACAAAGAATGACTAACTAAAGTTTGAAAACTCTACAGTGTTTGGTTTTCGAGATATCTTGAAAGAAAAACTAGGAATAAACTTGCATTAAAGTTGAGGATAAAAACAAATCAACAGATTTTAAGTCCAGTTATGAGATCATTGGCTACTATGTTGTAATTTTATGAGTAATTATCCTTCAAGTACTTTATCTTTTGTCTGACATTAAATTATAATACAACCGTGTCTCCATCATCATCTAAATTTTGAATGGTCGCCATCTTGTAACGAAACCACGTGGAAACTTCGAACTCGTGTGATCTGAGTAAAAATGCAACTTTTAAATAGCTAGACATCATTAAAATCTGTTCATTTGGTTGTTTGAAAGGTTCAAGTTACAACCTAAACATCTTTTTATACGTTACGCAGTTAACATATACGGCATTATAGATGTACTCTTAAACATAAAATTGATAAATTGAATCCTGTATTATTATCGCTTTATCTGCATCAGAATCTTGTAAGAGAAGGATAGGGTATTTTTTTCCTTTGCATTTTTTTCTGTTCTATTTATGGTCGCTTACACGTAATTACCAGTAAAAACAGTTACAAGTACATTTTATTATATTCTTACTAACACATAAAAAAAACAACATTTAAATTGCATTTATTTGCAGAAGTAATATTTCAAATGAACATGGTATCTGTTCATCATTTCACATTATCATCTGGTAATTACCCTACAGCCGAAGATAATTATGGACGTCAATGAAAATATTAAAACTGGTCGAACGTGTTCTATTTTTCTATTCAACCTTTCGGCATTTAAATGCATTTCCAATGTATACTTTACTCCATTTAATAAGTCTGTAAGACGGACTGTAACGGGGGATAAAAAAACTGGCGACATAATCCCACTTTCTTCTACGTAGAAAGGGAGGTGATAGACTGGCAGTGGTAGAAGATAAATCGTTTATTTTGAATCGTTTTGGAACGAACCCCTGCTATCTACTCTTCTAGTAGAATAGGCTAACATGAGGCGAGTTGCTTGACACTGTACTGCTGTCTGCTTTCCCGCTCTTCTGCTTTTGAATGTGTATAACATTCAAAGGCGTATATAAATCATAAACGGCATGGTAAAAAAAAAAGTTCCCATTTTTTTTCATCCCTTTATACAATAAAATTTATAAAAAAAACAACAAAATTTACAGGGTAGAAATTTATAACTATTTAGCGACTGTGTGTGATTCGAGATGTCCGACTTGAGTTGTTTAGGAGAAGTTAAAAGTCGATCTGATCGCTTTCGACACGCATATTTCCGTGGAAAATGTGCATTTATCGGTTCTGGAAGTGAATCAAAATATTTTTGAGTCATAAAATTTTTATGATTTCAGCGATATTAACGTTTTTTTTAATGTTTCCAACGATCGGCCTCTTATAATGCAACCACATAAGGCACCAGTATGAGGAACGACGTCTGAGATGTTTAATTCTCTAGATATCTTACGATCGGACAGACAAACGACGTGAATGCACATAAAATAGCCATTATTTTTGTAATAACTGATGTCGTTCTACGACTTATATATATATATAGATTCTGACAGAAAAAATACTTGATTAAAATTATTAATTAACATATTTAATATCAATTAAAATTTTTTAATATTTAAGAAAAATGTTAAATTTGTTTTCAATATTCACATAAATGTATTTTTAATCTTGAAAATTAAAAAAAAAAAAAAAATATTTTAGGTACTGAGCTTCGAGCATAACCCATTTTTAACAGTAGGACAGTATGAAAATCACACAAAAGCTGAGCTTTTCTCAACAGTATGCTGTTAAAGACACGAATGTTCACGAAGATTAACAGAGTTTGTCTATTAATCTGCGTGAACAGTTTTCAGTTTAAAACGTTCTAATTTAGTTGCCTACAACGGTTCGTTTCTATTGAATAGATGCAACCACCTAAGAAGATTTTGAGAGTTACGAAAATATAATTCAATCTCTTTCTTCACATATTTTTACAGGAACCACATGAAGAAAGGGTGTTTAAGTTTGTTTTGTTTTTGATTTTGTTCTGATCACGATGAGCGATCAGAACAAAGTCTTCAAAACATCAAAAATGAGTAAGCAAAATGTGTCATCGTGAGTCCTACTTACAGTTCAGTTTTTATTGTAGAAGCTGCGAACCGGTTCCTTCACCAGCCAGATAAAGTAAAAGTTTAGCAAAGCAAAAATTCGTGTGTCATCCCCATTTAGTCAAATTCTCTCTAGACGTAACTCATAATCTCCGGCATTTCAAAATCTGCAAAAAAAAAGAAAGAAATATAATAATAATAATAAACTTAAAAAGAATACGTATCCTCAGGCTTCTTTATGGTAAATTCTTGCATGTAAGCATAAATAATTAAGATATGAGGACGTTGTCGGTATCTCTGATTCGTGCTTTCCTTCTGTACCTCAACGTAATTTATATTTTTGCAATCCACCAGATGACATTCTCTTCTTATAAACAGGGTTGAGTTTAGTCAAAAATCGTTGCTTATAATTCTGCATTTCCTTGTTGGAGAGAGCGCTCACAGCTAAAGGAATGCGGTAGTACCCACCCCCAGGGTCAGACACTTTTTTTTTTGCTTAATGTTTAAATGGTTCTAAGTATTTTTTCTGATGTTGCTCCGAATGATTATTATCATCATTATATTTATAAAAAAAACCAACATTTTACAACGGAGGAAACGATTTAGAAGCTGAATTTTCTTTTCTTAAAAAAAAAAACAAGAGGAAAGAAAAAAGAGGAAGCGTTAAATTGTTTTTCGACATTCTTAAGCAAAAAAATTTAATTATCCAGTTGCAAATTCAGCAGAAATACGATATTAATTTCGTGATGCGATCTGTATAAACACGACGCGATCTTTTCGTGAAGGATCGATCAATCGCCGGTAGTGTGGGTGTTCCTTCACGCTATTGTTGATCTTTTATCGAGGATTACTAACTGCAACTCATCAATCTCTGTCTAATTACTCTATCGGAATCTCAGTTTGCTTTCAGATATTTTGTTTTATTTTCTGTTAAATTTGTTGTAAACTTGTAAACAAACAAAATAAAAACGTTCTTTGTTTATTTTCTCGTTTACGTTTCCGGTCAGTTAACACGCTGAAACGCACAATTATGTTAAAAGCAATTTCCTTTTAATTATATTTGCTTGCAGCTGTTTTTATTGTTTCAAAAATTTAACAAGATGCGAACGGATTTGCATTTTTACGTCCCGAAGACTGCAAAGTTTTTATCATACAAAGCAGGATTTTTTTTTTTTTTTTGCTTTCTTGGTTGTCCCATTCGAAGTTGTGAATGAAAAAAAGAGCGGATTCTAGAAATTATTCTTATCTCTAGAATATCAGATAAGTAAATAAGTAATAAATGGAAGTGTATATTGCTCCAGGTCATACGTGCTTCTAACGTTGGTAACCAACAAACGAATTTCTAAACTTGTCAACGCTTTTCTCTCTATAAATCTAATTATTATTAATGAAACCGAACTAAAAATGAAGAATTGTCGATCAGAAAGCAATTAGTTTTTAGAAGTCATTAAGACATATCATCGTTTTGAACTGACAAGGTCGGAATTTATTTATTATTTGCCTTACAGGAGGAAACCTGTTAATTGGTATTCGGTTGGGAGTTTTGGTTTGGACTAAAACCTGGTAGGTTGTCTGTCTGAAGATTTTTCTGTATAAAATATTCGGTATCGGTTCGATATCTGAAATGTAGTTGGTAAATTACTGCACCTGTTGAAGCATGACCGGGACTGTCGTACAGTACCTGCCCGAGGCGAAGATAGCCATGGGGTGTTAAGTTGGGAAGAACTAAAGATAGAATACAGGTGGGTCCTTCAGGTAAACTTTGAGCTACCTGCTTTTTCCATCCAATCCCCTATTCATAAGTGGGTTAAACTTTCTGTTCCACTCCTTTTGTCCTTTGAAAACTGACTGTCCCTCTGGGGTGGGGGACGAGGTAAGGAGGCCACCTTCGTCTTGTAGCAGGTTCCTGTTTCCTTCTTACCATTGACGGGGACTTTTGTCTCCCGTACAACCTTTTCCACCATGGTCGACATTTGTCAGAGGGTACGGGACAGGTGACTGTGTCGCCAGGTACGGGGGCTTTTGTGTAGAATTCTCACGACCCTGAGCTATTGTGGTGTAAATCACATGACCCGGACTATGACCAGGTATGCAAGG
>WUQG02001194.1:0-12346 GCA_011317285.2 Androctonus mauritanicus | reverse complement strand
CGCGGTCGCGATCGCTGGCTAGTGTGAATCCGGCCTTAGACTACGCCTACGACAAGTCGATCGCGACACATTTTTAAGATAAAAAGTAGATCTTATGTATAAAAAGTTGGCCACCCCTGCTCTAGAGGACCTCGGGGAGACTTCCGCTCCGGGCCTCGATAGCTGTAGATCCGGCACTGCTGACTTCCAAATCTGAAGTTTCAAATTCAATTAATAAAAGAACTAGAGCATTTTAAAAGTTGAAAAAAAAATTATTTCCAAAAATGCGCGGTGTTTTTTCCTTCTCAAATCATCTCCTCCTTTTCATATATTGTATGATTTATTATTTTATTATTATTTCCTAAAATATTCGATTCAATCGGATAAAAATATAAAGATATTTAATGTTTTAGTAATAGCTTGTTGTTTAAAATGTCTCTCTCAAAAAATAATAATAATTTTATCTAATAAAATAAATTATATCCAATCAATACTATGCAAACCAAAGGTTCTCAACTTTTTTTTGCTTGTGGATTCACTGACTCCTAACTTTACCTATGTGGACCTCCGTATATGTATATATATGTAATATTCTTAAACATAATAACGTTCAATAACACAAACAATTGATTTCACCACTACGATGCCGATTACTCACTATAGAATGAAATGACTGACTCTGACTGACTCACTCTTTCCAGATTAGTCGGTACTTAAATAATGTTTTCTTTTTAGAGAATTTTCTATGGAAAAAAAATTTTTTTGCCTCAATTGAAGAAGGTTCCAGAAATTACGAGTATCTTCTAACTGAGAATTTCTAGACATTTCTATAACGTTAGTTTATTCAATTATTATGATTTTTTTATATATTATTATTAATAAAATAATATATAAAATAAATAAAAATAAATAAATTTTATAAATAATATATTATAAAATTTATTAAATTATTTTTAGAATTAATTCAGACATATAAATAAATTCGTTTTACTTTAAATCATATATAAGAATATTTTAGATTAATAATTATTATTATTTTTTCTATATCCAATTAATATCCGTGCTAAATTAAATCGTTAATTATACATTTAAGAATATTAATAAAAGGATTTTATTTTCCATGAATGATAGTACATACAGTACTGATCATTTTAAGATTTTATATCAATATTAATATCAAAGAGGTAACAAAAAATCTTACTGTTTCTATTCCTGTTTCATCTTTACAACAATCATCAAAATCTTCCACCACTTTATTCTTCTAGGACCCAAAATATATTATTAAGGATTTCATATACTACACTATGATACTTAAAATCTTCCAATTTTTTTTTTTTTTTTTCTGTGCCTTGCTTTTCAGCTTCTATCAAGCAAATGTTTTCTTAAGTAATATGAATGAAGCAAATAATTTAAATTAAGTAATATTATAGTTTACGTAACAAAAATTCACAGCATCCACAGATTACAGCAGAAAGAATAAAAATGGATCGTGTAGGAAAATTCTTATATTTTTAAAGAAATAAAATCCTGTTTATGGGCTTTTCAAGGATATATTCAGATTTTTAAGTTAGGCTAGGTTATAGTTAAGCCGCCATATCGAACGAGAGATATATTATATCTGGCAGCGACCAGTTATAGAGCCCATTACAGCTGGCCAACACCCATGATGGGGTCAATAGGATGGTTGACGGATGGGGTTCAATGGGTCGGTCTCGAATTTCTCTTGAAAAACTGGAGGTGTGGGACCCAGATCCTCCAGGGTGGTTTACCACGCGGCCATCCGGCCGAAAATTTTTAGCATATTATATAACAGTGGTGTTCAACCATTTTTAACATGCGAGCTATTTTTCTATATTAAGTTATTCGATATTATATTATACTTTTTATAGACTATTATTTTTATATAAGTTATTCGATTATATGAGATTTACTCTCTCATAAAATCAAGTTCACCCCACCTAATATCTGATTACGAAAAACTATGAAGTTAAATGCACTCACTCACTTCGGAGGATCCCCTTTCCCAGCCCTAAAAACTTAAAAGATTAAAAGAACTTTATTTGTGTATTTAAAAATTTATTAATGATTTTTACTTATTTTAATACGACTAATAAAATCAAATATATTAGAATAAAATATTTATTTTTCTATTTTGGAAAACCAAAGTTAACTTCTAACTTCCAAGTTAACCAAAGTTAGAAGTTTTTAACCAAAGTTAAAAAAAAAACAGATTGATTACAAACTCATAAGTTACCCAGGAAATGCTGGTTGATTTACAAAAAAAAGTTAATGTCAAATTTGGCATTGTTTAGAGCTGGCAATATTTTCATAGTTGATATGAAGACGTGGCCAATGGTAGACAATCGTCCAAATGATCATTTGTAATTTGGTTTCTTGATTTTTATGATGTTCATATTTGAAAAAACTGTTTCTGTCAACTATGTCCATCTGAAACACGACGGAATTTTTTGCGCAATACCAGTTAATATTGGAAACCTTTCATGTGTAAACTTCCAAATGATAAGGAAATTGTTGATTTGACAATTTTAACGAGAAATAAATAAACAATAGCAGTATACTTAAAGAGAATTAACAAAATAATAGAAAATCATGATAAATAAATTAAGTTTTCAGTTTTAATAAAATTTGTAAGAAGCAATAAACAAGAGATCGATCAAAACTCGCTCCGCGATCGACGGATTGAACACCGTTGTTATATATGTTTAATCCTAATAAACTCTATTTTGTCTAACAAAAAGCATAAATAAGAAAAATAAATATTTGATAAATTATACCTTACATATTTTTCTGAATTTTTATGATATACTTTACCATCTGACTACTTTCTTTACAGAATAAATTAAAAAATAAAGCATCAATGTTGGAAACTTCCTGATAAATAAAATAAAGTATGGCAAGTAACAGTATACGTGACAAAGAAGCAGCTAAATAAGCAGTTTTCGTGATGATCTTTTTTTTTTTTATACAGTACCTGCTACATGTGCTTTGTGCATCGAAGGCCATTTAAAAAATTTATTGATTTTTTCCAGCATTTTCAATTATAGAAGAAAAATATTGAGATTCATTGATGTTCTACGTTACAAATTTACCAGAAAATATGCATAAATAGGGCTAAATATCACTCTTCAATTAAAGCACATCTTCAATAAGTATATAAATAAACATTTTAATTTATTTATTTTTATTAAAAGTCTAACTGTATAGGAAATTTTATTTTTCAAGTAGCATAAGGTAATTTTCTAAATAAAAAGGAACGAATTCGATCAGAGAAAACTCATACTTAGTATCTGAACTTGTATATAGAATATGGTCACTATAACGCAAAAGTATGCGACATAAGACCCGCGAAGGGTTTTATACAACCTGTATCCATCATCATCATCATGTATTCATTTAAAACGTAGCAAAGTGAATGTGGAAACTAGCAGATCTTGTTGGTTATGCATCTGTTTCCTTGCGTAATCAGAGAAGGCTGCCAAACTGGGTGATTGTCCCTAGTGGTGTCCCCTTTTAGTCGCCTTTTACGACACTAACTTGTAAGAGTATATGGCAGTGCTATTCTTACCCCACAGTGCAGGGAGATAACCAATATTGCTGAATTTATTTGCGTAGTATTCCGCCTTATATAATTTTTTCTTCTATGATTTGGATGAAATATGGAATAAATCAGGTAATTTTCAATCTTAGCTTTAATTAAAGAGCGCGATAGCTAGATTTGCCTAAAAATAAAATTTTCCACATTTATAACATTATTCAAATAGTGTGTTGAAAAGTAGGAGAGGAAAAAAAAATATGACGTTGAAAATATTGCTTCAGTTGACTGCAGCAAAGTTAAACTAGTATACGGTAGCCGGAAACACAAACCTGATGTTTTAAATGTACGGAAATTATTCACAGAATATTATTCTATTGAGTAATTCAAAATTAGATGATAAATTTTGGAAGGATCGCCCATGGATGCATCGGAAGGAAAAGAGAACACTGTTCAAATTTTGTGTTTTATTGTTAATAATAGAAGTATTGTTTAAACAAAAACCACTAAGTGACATATTATACAATATAGAAAAGAAAAATATGAAATATTAAATTATCTCTGAATATTTTGATAATTAATAAGCAATAAAAATTACTTATAGAGTATATGCTTCACTTTATTAATAAAACGTTAGTTATAGTTCAATAATATATATTTTCTCAGAAATTTCTTTAAAATAAAATCAGTTTTTAGCCTACAAACCAAAGGAAAGAGGCACATAAAATCATGCATATGTTTATCTTTTTACTGTCTGTTTGTATGTGTCCCACTAATAACTAATTATCATATTCTCATGAAATTCAGTGTGGTTTTCTGCCATTAAAGCACATCTCGATGCCGCAATCTTTAATCCTACAGGATAGAATTTCCTCTTTATCACAATTATAGTTTATATTATTGCCAATAGATGGCAACTTCATTCCAGCTGGATAACTAAAAGGATTAAATGTGATTTTTTAGTAAGAACTTTGTAGACGTAGATTTTAAACTACCACCGAAATATTTTTTATGTATATAATAATTTGACAGTAAAGATCTTCTGTTGTGTTAAGAGTATAGGAATAATATATCGTTGATTTGATTCTCAGATTTGTTAACACAGCGCCATCTATCATCGTTATCTATCATAATGACATCACAATCCCGATGTGACATCATCATGACATCGCATAGAGATTACAACATCATCATCATCCATAAATTATCAGTTTTTGTGTCATCATTCATGGTAGTCATCATGGTCACACAATAGATGTCGTCACAAAACTTCAATAATTAATTACGTCTTGATGACGTAAGCGATGCTTACCGTCACAAAGTCGTCATCATCACGGTCACATGACGTCATCGTGACATCAATGCTGATTAAATTAACATTAAAATTGTACGAAAAACAATGGATTCCAAATGATAAATAATGACCAATTCGGAAAATAGATTTCACTTCTTTTTGGAACTGCTTGTTACAATAACAAGCAATTCCAGCAAGAACTGCTTGTTATTGTAACAAGCAGTTACAATTAAAAAATTGAATATTTTAAACCATATGGAAGAGAGAAAACTGTGTAAT
Source organism: Androctonus mauritanicus (assembly GCA_011317285.2). Lineage (NCBI taxonomy): Eukaryota > Metazoa > Arthropoda > Arachnida > Scorpiones > Buthidae > Androctonus > Androctonus mauritanicus. The sequence continues at coordinate 7,241 of WUQG02001194.1, read as the reverse complement.
ATAAAGCACTTATATTTATAAACTCACGCAGTACTTAGCATATAATATAGAGATAGTTTAATACTTTTGGATTTTTTAACGTCACTTTATAATCATCGCAATTGCTAAGTGTCGGACCTATAATACACTCTACGCTGGTTGCCCGTCCTATGGGGTAATCGTTACTGTATAGGAGAAGATTGAAGATTCGGGCCCGAGTCACTCATGATAACTTTTTGAGTTGGAGACCTTAATTTTATGCCAACTTATCTTAGTGGAAAGTAAAGTGTCTCACGTGGTCAGTCTACTTGAAGTTATAGAAAAGACAAGCAGATTGCAGCGGAGCTTAACGGGATAGTCGGTATATGGGACCAGCATTCAATTCCAGGAGGCCTATTTTCAACTGTGAGATCACGGTGCGACATTCAATACATATTCTATGACAGGATTATTTTAAAACCGCTTCCTTTGTTGCTATTCGGATCGACGAATTCCTGTATTTCGAAATCTGATGGTTCGACTTCAGTGAGTTCGTTATTATCTCACTACTTGACAGACTAGTGAACTAAGTACGTTTCAAATATGGAAGGTCTACTTCTTTTATTGCATCTGCTAGATCAGTGGTTCCTTTTGGTGGTCCCAAAGAGGACCACTGATCTAGCAGTGGTACCACTGAACACTGATCTGATCAGTGACCAGTGATCTGAGCTTTGTTTTATTTCATCTGCTAGATGAATGGTCCCAAACTGGGCACACGAGCCGCCAATTTGGGACCACCGCATCCGGCCTGTAAAGCAATTTTGAACGGCCCGCTAAGACGTTTTAGTATTTGTTTAAACACTTATTATAGTGGGAAAATTATTAAAATTCAACGGTAATAAAACTGTTTTATAATCTCATAATTATATAATGTTATTTCGATATCTTTGTAAGAAAAGTGAAAGTAATTACAAATATTTTCCTTTCATTGCAATTTTGTTTAAAAATATTCAGCCCTTCATTTCATTTCGAATTGCATATTCGGCCCGCAAAACAATTTGAGTTTGAGACCAATTTTTTTTTTTTGCTTAACAGATGACACCACACCCTATTCTGGAAGTATACTATGTGAAGGAGCGAAACAAACCTTTCCACAGGTTGCCCACCCCTGCGGAGAGGTCAACCAGATAGTGGAGGACTCGGATCGACGGGACGTACCCAGATCTCATGATAAATATTTTCAAGGGGCGGGATGCGAGACTGGACAAGATCCTCCTGAGTGGAAAGCCGAAGCGTTTCCACGTAGGCAATCCGACAGACAAGTTTGAGACCACTCTGATAGATAATTTTGAAGATGAAGAAAATAGAGTATTTTTCGTCATCAGTTATTTTTCGGAGTTAACAAAATAAAATGCCTTCTATCTGAAAAATCGAGATTTTGTAAAATTACTTCGATTAATTAAAAATTTAATCTTTTTCTGTGCGAAGAGTTAAGGAACGAATTAGAATCCAAAACTACCTAACTAACTACTTATAATTCATATAATATGCAGTACTATTCGAAAAAGTTATAATAAATTTTATTTATATAAAAAATATTTAAAGAAAATAGAAACCAAAAGAGACATACATTAAGTCTGCATTTATTAATTTTGCTTTTAATTAGAATTATTCAGTAATTTTCTAATATATTAATATATCTAAGTACTTAAGAGCTATGCAAGCACGTATTCAATCATTTTAGCCAACTCATCATGTTTAACAAATCATAATAAATCAACTTTAATTTAAATATAATTAAGTATTGATTTTACTTTCTAAGCCTACGCTACGCTACAACTTAGCCCCTGAGCCACATATTTAAGAAAGCTATCTTTCTAAATAAATACAGTATTGATTTTTTAATTAAAAGCCTCTTAATTCCTTTGAGGTTTTTATGCTGCATGTTCTTATCAAGAACCAATAGCTCAAGATGTTCATCTATCAATCAGTCAACCCTCTGTTAGTCGATGCATAAGTGAAGTCAGTAAGGCTATCAAATAAAATAATTCGGTCACTTTCTTTCATAAGCGATGGTAGTCCTTTATCGTAAAACTACTACTTAACTTTCCTGAAATTAAATTTCTATTTTCGTTTAAAAAGTAATAACAATTCTGTTTGTTACGTTGTAGCCTGTTGTAACGTCACGTGCCATTTTTAAATCGGAAAACCTTGATATCAGTAAAAAGCTCTTCTATTGATTGCGAACTAACGGAAGTATACATTCCTAGAATCCAAGCTACTATGTAAGATCGAATCTCAAAAAACTCACTGTTACGAATAGCAATTTTGCTGAGACGCGCCCGAGTGCGAAACGAGTCGACTTCTGACCCCACAAATCGAATTTGGTTTTACTGGATGTTCAAAATAGAGTCCTGGCGCTCTAGTTTCCTTCCCGTAATAATGAAGTTATTAAAAAACATGAAAAAGTGAAATTACTTAAGTAACTATGATAATACCCAAACAGAAGCGATTTTGAAAAGTTGGGCATGGTCCTCAACGAAAATTGTGACGTTCTAAGGAAATTTCAAAATCGTCCCAATTTTATAAGATGTATGGCTTCTTAGACTTAACTCACACGAACCATATATTTGCGATTATTTTATGGTTATCTGGTGGATGTGTTGTAGTTGAAGTTAACCACTCGCGAACCACTTATAGTGGTCGCTTGAAGTCCGTATCCATCACAGATTGCGGTCGACACGGACTTCAAATATGGAAGATTTTAACAAAGTGGATTCGGAAGAGAAATTATGGTTGTGGTTGTTATTATATTGAAGAAAGCGTCGTAGTAAAATTGTGGATCTCCTCTATAAACAACTCCCTGTCAAAACCTTTATTTTCGGTTGCCACTTCTTGCCGAATATCAGCAAAAACGTGTGGGTATTAATTGCGCATATTTATGCGCAGTCGGTAATAGACTGACAGGAAGCGCCGTCGTCGGCTAGTGGTAGGTATGTCGCAATGTGTGAGTTGGCTCGACACCAATGGCCACAATTTTTCTGGATGATACCACGCGTTGAAATCAACTTCAGTCAGTCAATAATCCGTGTGACTTATATTATGCGTTTCTATATTAAGGCTGAATTCACAGAATCACAACAGAAACACACCACGATCACAAAATGATGGTTACCGTGTGGTCATGATGTATTTCTGTTGTGGTCGAAATCACCTACTCGCGAACCACTGATAGTGGTCGGTTGAAGTCCATATCGACCACAATCGCTGATCAATATGGACTTCAACCGACCACAACGGACTTCAAACATGGAAGATTCCTTTTCCAAAATGGATTTGGAAGAGGAATTATACACACACGTGTATGAATTGCGCATATATATATATGCACAGTCCGTTAACGACGACTGATTGACAGGAAGCGCTATCGGCGGCTTGTGATCGGTATGTCGCTCTGTGTGGGTTGTGCTCGATCACTGATGACCACAATTTTCTGGGTGATATCGATCAAAGTTGCGACAGCCGTTGAAACCAACTTCAGTTAGTGGTCCGTGTGAGCTAGATTATACGTTTTTATATTAATATAATTCACAAGCAACCACCGTTTTGTGGTCGTGGTATGGTTCTGTTGTGGTACGTGAGAGTTCAACCTTAGTCACACAGTTTATAATAAACAATTTATTTTCTTGAGATGAAACGATTGATTTTCACTAACGCTTTTAGATTTTAAAAAAATTCTTTAAAATTAGTAAACATTAATTAAATATTTTTGAAGAATATCGATAACGATTAAAACTTCTAATTGTGATAAATCAATAACTAACATTAGCTGTAAACAGTAAACGAATGTTTAATCTATGGAAAAGAATAACTGTTAACTTATGTTTGTAGTGGGTGTTATTTTGTGGTACCGACAGGTTCATACAGTTAATCATAAAATTCATGCTGGACGTCATACAATAGAAGAAAGCGTAAACATCTAAAGTACCTATATATAGTATCTGAGAATATTTGAAGGCTATAAAAATTTTCACTCCAAATGTATTCAAAGGAATTTACGCCGACGAATATTCGTATCGTTGCACTCGATATAAGAATGGGCAATTATAGAAGAGATCAGTGACGTAATTACGTTGCACACCAGTTGCCACTACGGAGGATACTTTCATAAAGGATATTTTCATATGAATTATCTGAGGGAGACTCAGCTTCTGGACTGGTGGCCGAATCATAAGGTTAAGTTACGCTATTAGAAGCGATATTTTGCATTTAAAATTTTGAAACGCAAGTTGAGCCAAAAGTAGGTACACAGTATACTGGAATTATTTTTTTTTTCTTTACAGATATTGTGAATGATGGCAGGGAACTTAAGAACAAAAATAATAATAATAATAAAACAAACCATTAATACTTTATTATTATATATTACCATTATTGCATCAAAAATATACTATATATCTACTTTTGGTCTATCCTGTATCTCGTTAAATCTGCGCTTCTCAACTTTTCAAAGCACGATCCAAATTGCGTAGTGAGCGATTCTCGACCATACATCGTAAAATTTTAAATGGAAGAAGTGAAAAAATGATAATACTTATATTGTTTGGAAAAAAAATCAATTTATTTTTTGATTTATGAAGTTACAACAATGAAAATAAAATCTTATTGATAGGAACCATCAAGTTTCACACCTATCAAGTTTTATTTAGCCTTACTACAAGTATATAATAATTTTTTTAGATTAAAAAAAATTTCTTCCTCTTCAAATTAGGCTTGTCTACTGAATTTTTCCATTCATTTAATGGATTATGCTAAACGATTCTATTATTTAACTAACTGATCATCCATGCAATATCATCTGACTGTATTTTGAAGAAAGAATCACCATTAACACATTTTTTTTTTTAAATTTATCCATTAAAATGGAAGAAATATATGCTCTTATTCCCATCTTAAAAAATCGACAATGCCATTTGTTATACTGTGAAAACAATGTCTTATCCTTCATATTCAACATGCTAATATTGAAGAAATTTATGATCGTGTTAAACATTAAGTCTTTGCATCTGACATCAAAAATATTTATGAATACATCTGTGGAAAGCTCCCATCTTCCTGTGATGTTCAGTATAATGTACAATTTTATGCAAGAAATTATGATTTTTTACATATATCTAAATTTTGCACTGTTAAATATAAAATCTCATGTTTTTAAGAGTAGCTACCAATTATATGTATTCTACTTAACACTGCATGTATTTATTTTGTTGGGTTATTTATGTTTATTGGGAGCTCTTGTTATGTTGAGAGAGAGTAAATAAGTATGAGTATGAAATATATGGCATGTCCTACTTTTATAATTAACACTCTGTATGAATAAATACTAAAAATCAAATTGCATAAATTACTAAATCAATTTGTTCATTAAATTTATTATTATTTTTTTGCCCTGATCGAGCATTTACTGAAAGTCTTCAAGTATGGCACGTAGGACCATAGGTATCGAATTCGGCTGTCTCAAAACGCAAGAAGTTGATACGTTACATAAAGATCTAAAGTTTGGATCATCAGTCAATACTTTCGGAAGAGAAAACGGCTGGCGACGTGATCTGTCTCCGAAATTATACCGGCCGTTATCTGTACTTATACTTGATAACTTCGAAAATGTTGCTGATAACTGTGTTCTAGTCTGTGTACTTGGAGTAATAGTATCAGGTACTGTGTTAGAAAACGGCTGGCTTTGTTTAGTATCTTCATATTCTGTACTTATACGTGATATCTCAGGAAATGTTGCTGATAACTGTGTTTTAGTCTGTGTACTTGAGGTAGTAGTATCAGGTACTGTGTTAGAAAACAGCTGTTTTTGTTTAGTATCTTCATATTTAAATAAATCTCGACGAGGAAGATAATTTTGCTGATTATTATTTACGTTCTGATAAGATTGTTTATCATCTCTCCACATTTTTCGTGCCTGATTACTTTGAAACGATTTCTTATTTCGAGATGTTGTAAACGTGGATACAGATTCGAGACTTAATGTTTGAGCTTGGTAGTTTGTCTTTTTCGGAGGAATATGATTTTCTGTAGGACATATTTTAAATAATTTGCATAAATTAGTGGAAAGTATGAAACACAATCGCTTGGTTCGGGCTAGACTGCAGAAGTCGTTATCCAGTTCTTCGTGAAAGTCGCAACGAGTATTTGATATGTAGTCAAATGCGTGACAGTTAAAAGCATCGGTTGCCATTTGTTTTGATGGAAAAGGATAATTTCCACGTTCACTCAACTTCATCAGAAGCAACGCTACGTTATAAATTCGAATAGGTAAATCAACATTGGATTTGCTCTTCTCGTAGAGCCATTCGTAACAACTTTTATTTTGCTGGATTTCTTCTTCGGTACAAAATACGACCAGTTCTTCTTTTGGTCTTATAAAATCTACTACGGACTGGTATATTTTGGCATAATCTCTATCTGCTAGATCAAATCCGATAACGGGAATTTTATGAGTAGACTCGCTGATGTCTTTGGATATTCCCATGTAACCTTTTGGCACTGGACCCGGATTAATAAAGCTATGGAAACTATCTTCGATTCCCTGTTTAATGGAATATCTTGTAACTCCCAATTCCACCGGAATATATTCCGTCTTGGAAATTTTACAAAGAATGTTGAAACTCAAAATACAGAATTTTAAATTTTCGACGGAACCGTTAAAATCGGACCATTTCTCAATGAAAAGTTCGTTTCTTCTCTGGTTGCTAAAAGTTTTCTTCGACATCATTTTAATAGACAGTCTGTTAATAAATAAAGTTACGTCATGAAGAATTGTCTTTATTAATAATTAAAATTATTATTATTGTATTATTTTAGAGAATCATCACGTAATAACTAAAATCCTAGCAGGTACTGAATAACTTTTTAAATATATTAACTCCTGTTTCATATTTTTTTCTTTTGCAAAACATAAATTCAATTCCGTAACAAAGCCCCCAAAAAATAATGAAAAATAACATAAATACGTTAATTTTTATAGCAGTTTTGTTATCTGTTTTGGAGTAACATCACTCTAAATGTCGTTATGCCTTGAGCAAAAAGATTGTTTTAAATGCAGTTTTGATGCAAAAGTTTTAAATTTTAATATGGTATTGCGGTTAATCACTAGTAGTAGTAGTAGCAGTAATAGTAGTAGTAGTAGTAGTAGTAGTAGTAGTAGTAGAAGAGAGGGAGGAGCCTACACAGCCCAAGCACCGCGACCAACACAGGTCTATTGTGCACCCCCA
>WUQG02001183.1:0-12346 GCA_011317285.2 Androctonus mauritanicus | reverse complement strand
TCTAAAAAGGAAACTAAGCTTCGTTTCGTTGATTTGTTTTGGTTTTGTTTTTGTATACATATTATATATTGATAAGGGTACATAATGAATTATAATGATACAATTGATTATACAAAATTAATATAAGATAATTAAACGATAGCTTTGTAACAAAATTGATATAATATAACAATATAAATCAATTAATATACTAATATTAATATTATAATCGGTTATAAAAATATAAAATATATATGACATAATATATGTTGTTGTTATGATGTTGAATCATAACTAAGTAATAAAACAAGATATAAAAGATAAAAAGGAAATAAAAGTTTTTAGCGTGGTATCCGGCGGATCTCACAGTGGCAGAATTAATAAATAGCATACTTTCTTAATTTAATATAATATAAACAATATCATATTAATTTGGCATAATTCGAAAAATAAAAACTTAAAAATATAGTCTCAGATGTCAAATTAATCATATACTGTATTACTCTTCTAATAAGAAAAAAGATAACTATAAATAGCCATTTTTTTAGAAGTAATAATAATGATGCACTAATATCGAGTCAATATTTGATACTTCGTTAAAGGAAAAAAATATTTTGCATATCTTTTGCAATAATTCTCATAAATATTTCCTGATTTGAATGGAATTTCTAAGAATATCGATTCATTTGAAATAAAAGTAAAGAAGATAATTAATGATGTATTCACATGTTTTAGAATGTCTTTCTCATAAAAATGGATTTCACCTAAAAATAAATGCTATCTTATACAATTAAAAACACCTAATATATAGATAGTAAAAACATAAGCCAAATACAATGCTAAAAAATTAGAATATTTGTTGCAATTAGATGTGACTACTGATCGATGATTTAAGAAAATAATAGCATCAATCAAAGTAGTCTTATGCATATATAACATTGATAATTTTCGAATTTTTTTATATCTGATAATTTTTGGAGTTAATCACACTATATAATTTTATTATCACAAATTTCATCTATTTAAATGGATGCTTCACGAAAATTAGAATAATATATGTATACGAGGTGTGACACAAAAAAAAACCGGATTGAGTGCATAACTTGAAAAAAGATTGGAGTTGGTAACAACTGTTTTAATGACGTCATGCCACACCCCCCTCTATCCGTGCTGCGAGTTTGGACTCAACCGGTTCTGACAGTCGGGAGTATTGCATCAACGAGTGAACACATACAACTGTATTCTGCCGGAAAATGTCTAGTGTGAAAATGAACAAAAATCAACATTAAATTTCCTGTGAAATTTAAGAAATTGGCCACAGAAACATTCCAAATGTTAACTGTGATTTATGGGAATGATACTTCGTCTAACATGTCCACACATACATCTTTACTGCACAGTTTTTGGTCGTCGGACAGAACTTTTGGAACAACCTTTGCACAAATTTTCCTCATGTTCAATTAAAATGCGCTGAACAGCTTTCCTATCCAAGTTAACCAACTCAGCCACTGCACGAACACTCAATTTTTTGTCATTTTGGATCACTTCAGGAACTTTGGCAATGTTCTGATCAGTAATCACAGACCTTGGGACCCTGAATGTTCATAATCTTCCACACTATTCCTTCCCTCTGAAAACCATTTATGTCATTCAAACATGCATGTCCTAAACAAAGTATCATCCTCATAAGCCTCAGTTAACATTTGGAATGTTTCTATGGCCGATTTCTTAAGTTTCACAAGAAATTTGATGCTGATTCTTTGTTCAGTTTTCTCACTAGACATTTTTCCGGCAGAACACAGTTGCATGTGTTCACTTGTTGATGCAATACTCCCAACTATCAGGACGGGTTGAGTCCAAATTTGCAGCACAGATAGAGGAAGGATGTGGCATGACGTCACCAAAACAGCTGTTGCCAACTCCTATCTTTTTTCAAGTTATGCACCCAATCCAGTTTTTTTTGTGTCACACCTCTGTGTACTGCAGCCATGACAGCCTCTGTCCAGAAAACCCATTGAACATTAGAATTAAAAATCATGCAGCATACCTTTTCAAAGATGGTTCTATTCATTCATTCAGCAACTACATTCTGAGAAGGTGTGTATCTAATCATATATTCTATCTGAATTCCTTTGTTGGTACAAAAACTTTTAAAATGGTTTGAAATATACTCCCCTCCTTGGTCACATCAAAGTCTGCTTATTTTTGTTTCAAAATATGCAGTAGCCATGGCCTCATAATTCTGAAAATATTTGAATGCTTTTGATTTATGTTTTAGAAGGTAAGCAGCAGTAAAGTGGCTATAATTATCAATTATTGTTATGACAATGCTTACCATCAAATGAAATAGGTGTTACTTGTCCCATTAAACCCATATGCAAAAATTCGAATGGTTGTTTGACTCTTGTACATCTCTGAACACGTGGAAAATGAGTAATCGTTCCTTGAATACAATACTTCCACTGAAGAAGTGAATCAAAAAGCCTTCTATTGATATCAAGTCCATTAACTTGATATTGATGGAAGGCTTTTTGGCAATTCTTTCAAGTTATGTATACCAGTGTGTCCAAGTCATTTATGCCAAAGTTCAGTATGCTACTATTGGTAACATTAGTATAGGCATTGTTCAACTCAAGTTTTTAATAAGTACATCTTATTAACTCTGTTAGCAATGAAAATAATTTTATTTTTTCATTCCAGAGGCTATTCCATTCTCAAAAATGGCTTTTAAGCCTTTAGGATCAAAACAATGCATTGAGAAAAAATTGAACTGAATCCAGATACAATAAGTACATCTATTAGCTTCACATTGTTGTTGCAGAAGTTGTCCTTATATGTAAGCTGAAAATCACCAATTTCACATGCTTTAAGTGTTTTGTTAGATTTTGCAACTTTGATTTTTATTGGGCAATCCAATTTATAATGCTGACTAGCTTATCACAAAGAATGGAACTGACCACTTGGTCTGATGCACTGCCGTCCAGGTACCACTGAACACTATTGTCAAAATCAAAAAAATCAAAGGAAATATCTTCCACAACCATTAAGCTATAATCAAAGTTGTTGCCATCTACAGTATCTGCAACATAAGCATTTTTCGAATTTCTAAACAAGCTCTAAAGCAAAGTAAAAGTTTTATATGGCATAGAGCTTGTTTAGAAATTCGATAATAAAGGAGCAAAGTGTTTAATAATCTTACTATAAGCGTTTTTGTTAGCTTGCTTATTAACTTTTCTTTTCAGCTTTAAGCATCGTGGCTTCTTAAGTCCTTTTCCACAGAAATAACAGAAAATAGATTTCTGCTTGTTATCAGGATGCAGTTACAAAATTGGAAACAACTTTCTCACCAACGCATGCACTGAGGGAGTGTGAACTCACATTTTTGCCAAGCATATCAATGGATTCCCCTTTTTGTTCTTCATTAAGAAGATGACTCTTCATAAACTCAACAGTCAATTTGCCCTCTGATAGAGTTTCAATAACAGTCACAACCACATCATATTTTGGTGGCATTGCGAGTAAAAGATAGCAAACTATATACAATTTTACTAGTGTGGCCCCAGCCAATTGCAAATCACGAATTACTTTATCAAAACAAAAAATATTTTACCATTGAACTTCATTAATAATAAATTTTTCTTTATATATAACTGATTGGCTATACCTTTCCGAGCAAAAATTTTTGCAAAGTACTCCACATATCATAAGCTGTGCTTAACATATTCTAAACATTCATTTGAAATTCTCTGAACTATTTCAGATTTACAGTTATGATCTCTTTTACACCAATTTTCAGAAACCTATTTTTGCTCACATATTTCAGTAGTTTCATTTTCTAACAATTTAACCTTATCTTTCTTGGAAAATTTCACTTCCATGAACTTTTGGAGTTCATGGAAACAAAATTATCCAGGAAAGACAAAATTAAATTGAAAGAAAGTTTTCCAAGAAAGACAAGGTTCCATTTTTTGATGACTGGAAATTACAAAATGTATGGAAGTTTATCTTGAAGATAAACTTCCATACAAAATTTCCAGTCATCAAAATTATTTCGTTCAAAAAGAGGAATACAATATTAGTCTTTGTGAATAGTCGTGTTGAGAAAATTCAGCCAACTGACCTCCAAAGTACAACAAAGAATAAGTCCAATATGGCATAGATTACCTGTGTGAAGTCGCAAAAAAAAAAAAATGAAGTTCTATAAATAATTGATCAACTAACAAACAAGATCTTCTTTAGGCCTATAACCTGATATAAAGTATTACAGGCAGTAAAAAATAGTTCCAGTACAAACTAACTTCCTTGGTACTGACCAACATGAAAAGCATATGGACCTACTGGTCAAGGGATGATATAGGAAAGGTAGGTGTCACTCTCGTCAGGTTTTATAAACATAAAATTGGCAAATTAAATATAAGTTTATATTTAACACAAATGTAATTAAATGATAAAAAATCAAAATCAAAACAACAATGAAAATTTTACAATTTTAATGGAGTTAAAAGCTATCAAATATACACACAATCATGACAAAAGCAAATTTTGTGTCTGAAATCACCTGCAAAACAAGATGTATTTGATAAATGATCAGAATTATTAGAGATTGAACAAAATTGTATTAAACAAATTGAAACAAAAACAGAATTATTGGAATTTCCTATATTTACATTTAATAAAATACATAAAATTACAAATTCCTACTAGCACTTAATGAGCAGACCAATACACTTATCTTCTTAGAATAAACTTTTTATTAAAACGAGGAGTGCTTTTGGCTTCGATCACCATCATCAGCTCAGATGTACAAGATAAAGAACACAATTTAGAAACTAGAAGCGTTCTAGAACATTATTTTTTAAATTCAAACTCTAGGTCCAGAGAAAAATTTTAGTACTGAATATGAGATTACAAATTAACATATAAATAAAGTTAAAAAATTATACTACAGTAAAGAAGGAGCATTAGTTAAGAAAAGATAATATGTAAAAGTAAAGATTGCCTGTACAGCAGTAGTGGGGGTCATTAGTCTCTTTGAGTGGTTTTTTTCTCTTTGAGGATACTGGGTTTGAGTCCTGATAGCCTGTTTAGTGGCGGGGTCAATTCAGGGCCGGCTCATCAGGTACTTCAATTAGTCTTGTATTGTGTCCAACTGCTTGTGATTTATTACCATTTCCTCTCTTGCTTTCATAAAAATATATAAAGACTCTGCTGTGGTTAGTTCATTTGAGTTCATTATCTTCTTTATGACTTTTGAATTCTCCCATTTTGTTTTCATAAGCTTTCTTTGCTAGAGCTGTGGTGAGAGCTGCGTTCTTGATATCTCTCTGGTGCTCTTTAAGCCTGTTTCCTCATTATAATAAAAAGTTTATTCTAAGAAAATAAGTGTATTGGTCTGCTCATTTAGTGCTAGTAAGAACTTGTAATTCTATGATATTTGTACAACATGCATGCACTACATTATAAATTGATTATATTTTAATATTTATATTTTATATTTTACATTTTTCTATTATATTCAGTGCTGTTTTTTAACATGAAAAACCATAAATGTTAACAGTTACAAATTTATAAAATGTTATATAGGTAGTCCTTGACTTATGGTGATTCGAACAGACAGCCAGAAATTACTACTAAAAATTCTCTAATTTAATTTTGATGCTTGCATATATATACATATATGCACATTGCTTTTATATACACATTGCAGCATTGCCATTAGTTGGCAAGCAATGCCTTATTATTATATCTCATTGTAACTCTGTCATGTCTAGTAAGAGAAATAATAAAAATTAAAATGAAAATTCCAATGTAAAAAAAAGAAGGCAAGGAAAGCTTTGTTTAACTGGTAAAGTTTTACTTTTCCTGTGTGATAGCTACATGTTGTAGGGTTTTTTAATGAATATATACGTCTCCCCAGACCACAAGACGTTTAAGATAGCGAACATGAATCTTTGAAAAATTAAACTACATTGTAGTCCAGGGGACACACATATATATTCATTAAAAAGGCCTGCTATATAGGTAACATACTACAGTCATACAGGGAAGGTAAATCTTTACCATTTAACCATTTTAAGTTAAATAGAAACTTAATTTAGGAAAATATTAAAACAGAAATCAAACAAATCAAGAATTAAAAAAGTCCTCAACTTATATCAGAATCAACTTATAATGGAGACATTGGAATGGCATTGGAATTGAATTCAATTGGAATGACATTGAATTGTAAATCAACTAGCTGTCTACTGGTACCTTCGCATTTTTAAAATGCAGAGGAAAAGGTAAAGAAATAAAATCTTATATAATTTAAAAGTAGAATCAATATACTATATTGCTTATGATGGCTTATATGAGAGAGGATATGTCTAAAATGATCAAAAATATTCTTATGCAATATTTGAATGCTTCTTATAAAAAAAAATTGTACATTCTGAATTTTGGATTAATTTCCAAAATTTTGTATTTAAAAGCCTATTTTAATAAATTATTTTTATAAATTTGATGTAAGTTTAATTTCTTTTTAATTATTATGAAAGATTTGATATCATATTTTATATAATAATATACAGACAGTTCCCAGTTTTATAAGCTAATTTCTTTTTGGAGAGAGTTTGTTAAGTAAGAACTCATAAATCAAGATCCCATAGACATAATGTTAAAACCTGAAGTTCTGTTCTCAGTAATGCAATTTGACCACAATAAAATTAAGTAAATATCAAAAAAATCAGTAGTATATAATGAAATAATGATTTATTTATCTAAATAATGAAAATATAGTCTTCAAAATAAATAAATTATAATAATAAAGAAATTATGTCATATTAATATTAAAGAATTTTTATTTTTCATTATGATTGACAGATAAATAGATGAATTTTAATGTAGATGAACTATCTTAGACATAATCTGGGAAAAAAAGTTATTTACATAATATGCTGCTAAAATCAGATGACACACTATTTCCACTTCTCAGTCACCATTTTGAATTTTCTAATTTCAAAGCATACAACAGAGTTTCTGCTACAATATCAATTGTACTGTATTATATAGCTATGTATGTGAATTTAAATACCTTTTTTATAAATGTTTAGGATTTATTTATTGCAAGTATGATACAATCATATTTTTGATTTTTTTAATATTTCATATTTGAAAAAACTCACAAATTTGGAAACTCTTAAACCAAGGATTACATGTATTTGAATATGTGTCAATTGTTTTATTCTCAGCTCCAAAAGAATAATAAGAGTTGCATCAATAACAATTTAACTTTTTTAAAATTTTACCTGCCATTTTTGATGGACATATTTACTAGTTATAAATAAAATAAGTTCCCTAACCACTAAAATTGTGAATATTCAATAAATTTAAAAAAAGAAATATCACTAAAGTTCTAAAACTTCTGTTTTGTATTGCAATCTCACACATACATCAGCTCTTAAAACAAGAAAGATTTATTATTATAAAACATTTTTAATCTTTCTACGAGACCTGGTTCAGTATACAAAATTTCTAAACAAACACTTTATAACATAAGAGTGCATATATATTCTATAGTTTAGAACATATATCTTTTTTATCTATAAAAGGTGTTGTAAACACAAGATACACATTTTCCTTGTTTAAAAGAGTAAACAGCATTTATTTAAACATTATTACTATTTTAAAACATATTAAATATTTCAAGTTCTAGTAGCTGGGGAATGTAAGCTTCATTTATAATATTGTACCTATAGAAAAATCACATTCTGAGTTATGATGAATTTGAACTACAACTGAAATTTTTGAACACAACAATATCATAAGTTAGAGACCTACTGTATTAATATTATTATTATTATTTTGTTGTGTCTCTTGTGAGCACGGAACTATTCTGGAGCAAAGTGCTATGTCGGACAAAAGTCAAGACATAGCTACTGGAGATGTTTTAATTGTGTTTTAACTAATTGTCTATGTCTGTACTGAGAAACTTTCTTACTATGTTGCATGTATTGAGTAGTGATGCCTTTTGTAGTGTTATGTATGTGTTGGGGTGTAAATCTAGTGTTTTGAGGCTTTTGTGTAATGTGTGAAGAATTATTCTGTTGCGAATAGAATGATGGGTACTGTGACTACCTTTTGCATTCCCAAAAGATGCTTAATTTCTTATGAGAGTTCTGTATATTTGCTAATTTATTATTATTATTATTATTATTATTATTAATTTTAAATATCATGTTTTCATTTCTTTAAAATTAGTTTAGATAAATAAAGAAATTATCTAAACTATTAGTTTTTTTTTTATATTAATTTTACTATGATCAAATTTCGTTGTTGAGAATGAATGAAACTCCAGTTTTTAACATTTTGTCTATGGGAAATTCATTCTTGGTACTTTACAAGTGCATTGCAGGAATGAATTTACTCATAAATTGAGAACTCCACATGTGCACATATGAATATAAAATTATAACTTCCAAATAACTAGGATGGTTTGAACTATTACAATAACATCAATAAAAATGTGTGTCATCTAGTTAATAACTTGCATTTTTGCAATTGATTGTCTAAATTTTACACACAAATTTTTTCCAAATTTTTATTAAATCAGTATTTTCAATATTGTAAGAATTATTTTTTTAAAAGCATGATTAACCATCCTAATCATTAAAAATGTTTTATAAAAAGACATCTCTTGCCATTTAATCTCGCTCTTAGTCATCGTCGTCATCAGTATTGGCAGCATTTCAAATGATATGTAAAATGATGACAACCCGATATAAAATGAGGAAATAACACAGTAATTGTTTATCAGAATTTATAGTTATTAACAGCTTTCATATCATTGCTTTTAATACATACAAGAAAATTTATTTTTAATAACTTTAGTGCATATTAATATTTGAATTATTTATATATAACTAAGAAAATATATTGAAGCATTTATATGCATTTTATCAAATAAATGTTAAATTAAAACGTTTATTTGATAAAATGTACGTAAATGTTTCAGTATTAATTATTACGAACTTGCTGTTACTCTGTGATTATCTTCTATTCATTGGATCATTATAGAATAACTCCTTCTGAAAAAAGTAATGTAAAAAATTAATTAATTAATGGTTTTTTTTTAATTTATAGATGATAGGAAGTTCTTTGCTCTTTGTTCACGATTCCAATAATGCTAGCATTTGGATGATTGATTTTGGAAAAACTGTACCTCTACCCAATAATGTAAAAATAACTCATAAGGACCCGTGGGTAGTTGGAAATCACGAAGACGGCTATCTAATCGGTATTGACAGTCTAGTTAAACTCTTTGAAGACCTTTCCAAACACAATGCACCTACCTCAACGGATTGTTAGAAAAAAAGAAGCAAGGTCATTGTACTGAACTCAGGGATTAAAAAAAATCAAGTGCCATTATTGAACATTTTTTATTATGCAAACTGTAGGTGCTTTTATAATAATTAATAAAAATATTTCTAGAAAAACAAATTTTAAAAAGTTATTGAAGTTTTTAATTAAAATTTGTAGTAAGTTTGGAATTACTTGACAGCTTGTACTAAACTGATGCCTTATTCTGTGTATAAACGCCGACAGATTTTGAGATTTTTGTCGACGTGTATAGAGTTATATTTTTCCATTCTTTCTCTATGAAATTTTTATATAATTCATTGATTCATTGTTTATATAGTATCCAAAATCTTTATTGAATATTGGATATACTTGCATATAAATATTAAAATATTTTAATATGTTCATAAAATGATCTATTTTGGAAGATGAAATTTTTGTAAATATTTTATTATTATTGTAAATATCTTAGCCTATTACTACTTGGGACCAATAACACAAAATAATCATTATCATTTTCTTTTCAATGACTTCTTAAATATCATCCTGTCCTATTGTAGATATTTAAATTCTTAACATTGTATATATTTAAAAAAAAATTTCTATAAATACAAAAAAATGTACATAAAGTCGAAACTTTCAATAAGATTTAATATTATGTAGAAATTTAAGACTAATGCTTGAGAAGTTTGAATTAGTTTTTATTTATATATTTAATAGATTTGTAAGGAGTTAAGAAAAAGATATTAAATAGTATTTTATTTTTTACAAAATTTTCTGTTGACTATTCCCATTGTTTTCATGCAAAAATAATTATATATATTATAAGAATTCAGTTTTATTTCCTGAATAAATATTATCGTGCTATAAAATCTTAAAAAAAAAAGTGCTTGAATTTATCAATTGACATAAAACTTTTACTGGTTCTTCAAAATTCCAGATAATAATAATTATTTTTATTGCATTGTTTAATATAGTTCATTATGTATTAATAAAAGATTTTCAAATTATTGAAGGGTTTTTTTGGTTTATAAGCAGTTTAATTTGATATAAGTTATCTTGAACATTCATTTCAGTAAAAACTGTTTAAAACCAGTGGTAGAACTTAAAATTTTTGGTTCCAGTGCAAAATAATATTTGGATCCCTATCACAAAAAATAAAAATAAAAATCGCATCATTTAAAACATAATTGAAAATTCTTCCTCCTGGATTTTAAATTTGCAAAATTTCTAATCATATCTTTTATTACCATATTTTTGGCTACTGTTCCTACCACTACGTTGCTCTGATTCAATGAATGTTTTGTTCTTTTCATGGTAAATTTAATTTTTATTTTATTATGTTGTTAATTTAAAAAAAGGGTAAAGAAATTTCAGACAGAGGATTTGGGCCCCCTGCATTGTGAGGTCCGATGCATTGTAGTTTTGCCACATTTTCGTAATTTCTCTAGACTAATAAATATCTGATGTATAAAATGTTTGAATTGAATGCAAGTATTCCTTGAGATACAAACATAACTCATTTGTAACTTTTGTGTACAGTTGAAATTTACCTTTACATTGAATCGGGAGATACTGTGCATATTTGTATATATTGTGTATTATATATAATTCTTTGGACCAATCGGAGGTATTTTATTTCAGAAATTCGAATGCAAATTCTGTTCACAATGCAAGGATTTTTGATGATGTTCTGCCACCACGAAATACTATAGAAACACCTTACGTAATTTTAGATTTGTTGTCAGATCAATGTAGTGTTGTACAGTTTTTGAAATTTAAAATAAAACTGTGCTCAGGTACGAACGAAAGATTGCAATTCGGAGAATCTCAATTATGAGGAACTTCTGCATTCTAAATTATTGTTAAAACTAAATGTGTTAAAATTAAAAATTCAAACTTATCAAGCATGAGTAGTGTAAATCATTTGCTTATTTATAATTAATTCCTGCTTTCCTAATCAGGTACAAACATCTGGTGTACTGAATAATTTCTGTAGGTGAATTAATTCTTACAGCAATGCTTAGGATTACTTAATATATATATATAATTATTTAATATATATAAATTTCTAGTCTATGCCAGTATAGAGCTTAATTCTTTCCAATATCATATTTAAATTTTATTAATCGAAATCTTGCAAAATGTCTGTCACCTGGTTATAATAATTTTCCATGTATTTAACGGTATTTCAACTTGATCTCATTTGTTCGGATTTGTCACACGTCTGCTAGATAATATATTAAAAAAAAAATCAAATTTTGTAACTGATAAAAAATATCTTGTGTATAAATATCAGTGATGTATCAAACATTAATTTATAATTTTAATTAATGTTCTTTTATAGTACTGTGTAGAATAATGTGCATTATCATGCACATTATGTTAATTATAATCAAATAAATTCTTATTCTATATTTATTACACATTATAGTCTTTATTTAAACATAACTAAATCCAAAATGATGGAGTTCGGGTTCATATTTACAAAAAAATGTCCATAGAGAGCAAAAATTAGAAAATGTCTTCAAACAAAAAAAAATGTTTTTGTTTATTAAATAACCTAAATTTAAAATATTTACATAAAAACGTTTTTGTTTTTTTTTTTTATCTGTACATAAATCAAACCAAACCTTGTCATTGATGGACGGAAATGATGGGACATTTTTGTGGTTTTTTTTCTTTTTTTTATAATGATTTAACTTAAAAATGATGACTGTCCATGTAATGACAAACAATAACAGTTCGAAATCAAACTGATTGCTTAAAAATTGAAGTATCAAGAAATGAATGTCAATAGACATGATATATATTCTGCATCATTATATACAAAAATAGCCTCAGAACTTGATCCACAGTTGTCATTCATACTGAGCAGGCATTCTACTTATAGGCATAATGGACGAATTTTTTTTTAACTTATCCATTTTTTTTTTTTTTTTTATTTTGGGAAAATTTTAGAATACCTTTTTTTTATTTTTGTTATTTTTTTAATTTTTTTCTTTCCCAACAGGGCACTAAGTCAAAACCT
>WUQG02001172.1:0-12347 GCA_011317285.2 Androctonus mauritanicus | reverse complement strand
CATTATTTAACAATATTATAATAATAATAATTGACAATCTTGGTCCATTCGGACCGAGTTTAGGACCGACAGGGGGGGAAACGGGTCAGATCCCCACAACAGAGTTTGTGAATGTGAAAAATGGAATCAATCTGCTTGACCTTGTTTCATAAATATGTAGTTAATATAGTTTAATGTTCATCATGTAATATCAAAATTTTAATTTTTTATAATTTTTTCTAATATAATAAAAAATTTTACTATTACAAAATCTGTGAAATTACAATAAAATTTCATTTAATTATATATTTTAATAATAATAATTTAATTTCTTAGGTTAAAAATAATAGATTCTGAATGATAAAGCATTATTACATTATATTCTAAAATCTTAAAAAATTTTTAAAAGTTCTGAAATAATTTATATTTTCATAAATCTATATTAATTAATTGATGTATGCATCTTTTTTTTGATAATTTATAAAAAATATCATATAACTGAATATACTTCACTATATAATCTAAAATCTCTTTATTTTCAATATAAGAGAGCATAAATTTAGCTGCAACTGCAGGGTTAGGAAATATATAACATTCCAAAAAATATCAGAAAATATCTATAAATATTAATCTAACAGGTAAATTAGAAATGCGAACTATTAGATGTCAAAGTGTTAAAATATTTTAAATTAATTTTTATTCATATTTTTTTAAATTTTAGTATAAATAAAAATTGTGTAATGTTGAGGATTTCATTTTATGAATTTATTTTAGTATATGTAATCATATAAGAATAATTTTTCATATAATCTGCAGAATGGCTTATTAGCAGAAGACATTGTAAGAAAGATTGGCAACAATCTGCTTTTGTCATTAGAGAAAAAATTAATAATGCAATACAAGATATGCCAGCAACTGAAGAGATAACCAAACTGTTATTGGGATCTTGTAAGTTTTATTTTTATTGATAAATTTAATTTTTAATAAATAATGTTTAATCTTGTATTATAATCAACATAAAAAATAATTAGAAGCTGTAGATTTCACAATAAATTTAACTGTAATCAAATTGCCAACCCAAAGCTATTATGTCTAGACTGAAAAAGATTGACAGTCATTTCTCATCACCTGAACATTCTTTTATCTTTTCTAATCAATATTTTTTAAATGCATTATCTAAAATATAGCTTTTGAATATATTTTACAATAGCTACACGTACAATGACCTGTAACTGATTTTAGGTTGATAAAAATAATTTTTCGTTTTAAGATTCTTAACTAAATTTTGAAAATTTGAACTATATAGTCTTATTTTAAATTGTGTTCATCTTTTATGAACCTTCATACTTACATGCCACCATATATGTAAATTTTAGAAGACTTTAAAAATTATATAACAATTTTAAACATTACTATAGGAAAATGATCTAGGTACAAATATATTTTTTAAAATTACATTGGTATTTTATATATAACCTTACAATATTTCAGGATGATAAAATTCTTCACGTTATTATCAGGCATTATCTTAAAATCTATGAAATAAAAACCATCTAATTAGTCAAATTAGTAACACATATCACACAGTACTCTATGCACAGACTCTGCATTCACTGTAAAATAGACTTTGAGTTGTGAATGTTCATAATTCAAGGAACATCTGAATATCTAATGGTTAATATTTTAAGTGTTTACTAAATTAAAAGAAATTTTTTAGTAAAATTCTCTATAAATTATATGACATCATTATAGTGATTTTTAAATAGTAGCATACTTTGTTCATTATAATTTTTAAATGAATCAAGTTTAGACAACTTTTGTTATATTTAATGTTTAAAAATTTTTTTTAATCTTTGTCATCTCTATTTTTGTTTCTATGAAATACTTTCTAACCACTATAAAAATAATTAAAAAGTATATTAATTTGAAATAATTCTTTACAGATATAAATTATTTTCATTGCATTCAAATAATAGAACTTCTAAAAACAACAGAAGCAAATACTAAAAATATATTTGGGCAATATTCCTCCCAGAGGATGAAAGATTGGCAAGAAATTGTGCGATTATATGAAAAAGATAATGTATATTTAGGTTAGTTAATATCAAAAGTATTTTTAAAAAAATGACCTAAATTACTTTTCTAATAATGAAAACTTACAAAATAGCTGAAGCTGCTCAAATGCTGATTCGTAATGTAAATTATGAAGTACCTTTTATGAAAAGACAAATTTTGAAATGCCAGCAATTACAAGAGGTAATTTTTTTCCATTTATTTTCTTAAAATTTATATGCATTCACTTGATATAAAACTTATAATAAATTATAATTGATAGTAAGAATTATAATTCAAATAAGCACAAATTGAAAAGGCATTAAATAACTATTTTATACAGTGTACTATTATTTACTCCCTTTTCAGTGGTTTTTTTTCATTTTTAAATTTATTTATAGTTAGACAAAATCGTGAATTTAATCATTTTTATTATTTCATTTAATTATCAATTTAATAAAAATATTAAAATTAAATCATATTTTAAATTTTTACTGATTGTTTTTATTATGCAAATTAGGTGTATATGAAGAAAGAATCAGACTTAATGAAAAATGCAAATGAAATAAAAGAACAATTTCAGAATACTTGTAAAGATATTGGGATTGAAGTGAGGAATTTTGCAATTAAATTTAATGTATAAACAACATTAATTATAAAAGCAAATATTTTTATTTAAGTAATATATATTGAAATTTTTGAATTTTTTTCCCTTAATCTTTTGATGCTGAATTTTTCAAGGTAAGTGTACTATCAAGATTGAATTTTTGTTGATAAATGTAAAATTATTTTTACTATAAATAAATCAATAGTTATTATATCAAATTAATTTAACATTTTAAATAAGTTATTATTTTATATTTTTAAAACATTCTAGCAAACCTTTTTGGCAATAAAACTTATGATAAAAGTAATCCGTATTTAAATTATTTTTGGAATATCATTTGTATGTATAGTTATTTTCTGATTAATTTTTATAAAGATTATGTTTTCTGGAATTTTACATAAATCAGCAAAATAATTTTTTAATAAAAATTCTTGATTAAAATTTCCTTGGACTAAGTGACTACATTGATTATACCTATTTAATGTTATCAGTAATATGATATGTAAGATCAACAAATAATATACAAAACATTAATAAATCAAGTAATAGGATGTTCCAATAATTTAAACTAACATGTTTGAACTTTTAACCTAAACATACAGTAGATGTTCTGTATCTGTAGGTTATATATCTGAAAAATATATAAAAATATTATAGAAAATACATTTTTACATAGATGAATTGGCATAAGTCTATTATTATGTAAGAGATTAAGAGTCTGTTATTATGTAAGAGTTAATGAGAAAAGGTATAAGCCAGAGAGAGGTTGTATATCTTTTCTCATTAACTTATCCATTAATTTTTTATGCAAAATAATAAAAATTTTTATTATATTTATAAATTACATTTCAAGCAAGAATAGCAATTTTTTCAAAATACACTGTATATAATAGTACAGACAGTCCTTGACTTACATAGGTAGATTATTCTGCAAAATCCTATTTAAATTGAACATACAAACTCCAAAGTATATGCTATAGAATCGTAGTGGGTCATAGAAACTTAACATTAAAAATAGTTATATTAAATAATAAGAACATAAATTGAGTATATAGCAGTCACATTACCATAATGGAGAATTTGGATTGAAATTCCAAGTCCCACAGCTTTAGTTTTTCAGGAGAGAACTAGTTCAGGCCTAGCTCCTTAATTAAAATTGCCCTATTTAAGTACGGATCTATGTAAGTTGTTGTTATTTTTTGCATTGTTTTGAAAATTTTATGCTAAGAAAATAAATCTCTATTTATTTTGATGAAAAACTATATTTTTTTGATAGAAAAGTTACTTTTCAAAATTTCTGAAAATGTTATACAATTTTCTGTCAGTGTCAGAATCCCCAAAGATTTCTGCTGTTTTCAAAATTCTGTTATGTTCTAAAAAAATACTAATCTATTCTATCTAGTAATAAGAGAAACAGGAAAAGAAGCTGGTTTACTTTTCCTCATAAAAAATAAATTAACTCAGAATTTGTTCCTAAATGAAAGCACTTGGGTCAGATCTTGAATTACTAAAACTAAATGGTTTTAAAAACTCAGGATCATGAACTTATATTAAGGAAGAGCTCAGGAAAACTTGAGGATCCAAAGTTTTTTGATAAATATATTTATTAACTCATTGTGCTTGAAAAGTTAATGTCCATAATTCATTCAAAATAAAAACTGCCTTTTTAAGTATAGTTTTCTTATCAATAGTATATCACTGTTTGATAAGAAAGATTATAATTATTGAAATTCTTTCCAATAAAATTTTAAAATGTGATTTAAAAACAGAAAAATTAAAAAACCATAAATGTTTGGAAGCAAAATAAGGATACTCTATTAAAATATGCTTTAAAATAAGTTCACAGTTGTAAAGATCAAAAATCGATTAGTCTTTACTTATCAACAGTTGACAAATGAGAGTATAAAACTGTATTGTAAACAGTTTCTTTTTAAGATTATTTTTTTTATCCTGTTTCTACAGCAGCTTAACTGCAAATATTAGAAAACTGATTTGATCATGAAGACATGGAGTTTGCTTATAGAGCTTCTTGTCCTCATGTCTTTCATTAAAATTATAAGAACAACTGCAATACATAATAAAAATACTTAGTAGTAGTGCAGTAGTGCTATATTTGAAGTCATAATAAAAATACACCAAATTGACAACTAGGTCTCAAATAAGGATAAAACAAAATCTGAACTAATTTACAGGACCTTAGAATAAAATTATAGATGCAGGAGCGCTTTCGGGCTGGATTGTCCCTCTTCAGCTGCACAGAGAAAGACTTCCTCTGTGCAGCTGAAGAGAGGCAGTCCCTTTCTCTGTGCAGCTGAAGAGGAGCAGTCCAGCCCGAAAGCGTTCCTGCATCTATAATTTAATTCTAAGGTCCTGTAAGTTAGTTCAGATTTTGTTTTAATAAAAATATAGTGATAAAAATTCAGAAATTTCTGTTTTGACATATGCATTTTATGGAATCATTTTGTATTGCTCAATAAATAATTATTAATTTAAGAAGTCTCTTAAGGGACAAAGTTTTAAAAAGATTTTTAAACCACCAAAACTTGAGCTTTGATCATCTGTTTATTTGCAAGAAAACTTGAGCATTTTGGATTGAGTTGACTCAAGCCAGCAATTTTAATTAGATCTATAGAAATAAATATGCTGTTCTGTAATAAAGAGTTATACTTAGATTAAATTTTCATTTTCTAACACAATATTTAATTTTTCCCATCTTAAAATGACTGTAGTCAACTGTAGAACCTTACTTTTAATATGGATGTGGCAACAATATGTTGTTAAACATTATTGTATATAATATTTATAGCTAACATATCCAAAATGTCATAATTCATATTGTAAACTTAAAACTTTTAAAAATAAAATGAATCATTATATTATACATATATAAAATAAACAAATACATCATTATTTAGCAGTAGAAAAGGTCTAATAATCATAATCTGAAAGGTTTTTGACTAAAAATTTATTCAACTTCAGCAGAAATATACAAATTAACAGAACATTACAAAAATACAAAAATTAGATTCTATTTTTTATATTTTTGTAATGTTCTGTTAATTTGTATATTTCCGCTAAAGTTGAAAATGTTTCGGATTACAAATATTAAAACCTTTTCTACTGCTAAATAATACTGTATTTATTTTATTTTGATTGGAAAGAAGCAGTATAATACTCATTTAAACCTATTAAACATATATATTCTGCAATTAAAAAAACTCATATTCATTATGTATAATATCTTATTAAAACAAAATTTATTGAAAATACATTATTATTGAAACTGATTTATATATAAATCTAAAATTGTCATAGTAATTCAAGTTGTGTTTACTTAAAAATTTACTAGAAAAAATTGTTTATTTTTTTTAAGGGAAATGATATTCGCAAGGAATTGATTCTTTTATTAGACGAATTACCAAAAGTATTTTCAGAAATAGTTAAAAAGTGTGAAAATTTGAAACCTGCAATGCAATTTTATTTGTCATTTCTAGAATTTACCCTAAAAAGGTTAGTTTCTTTATAAAAAATTTAAATAAATTTTTTAAGTAAATAGCTAAATAATGAAACATTTTAATTTACAAATCCACAAGACAAATAAGCATGTTAAGTAAGCACAGTTTTTATTTATGAACGCCGTAGAACAAAAGAACTGTAATGGTTGTTTTGTATATATGATATTTATGTCTATAGTGAGTGTGTTTCTGTATTATGTACTGACGAGGGACTAAAATCATAGTCCGAAAACGTTATACAGAATAATAACCGTGCTTACTTAACATGCGTATTTGTCTTGTGGATTTTGAACTCTTAGTAAGCAGTCTTATAGAACTTTGTATTTTAATTTACTCATATACAGTATATCTAAGAAATTATAAATGTATAGACGAGTTAGATAATTTATTAAATTAGTTTATATATAAATTATATACCAAAAATTTCATCATGCATTAAAGAATTTAAACAAATTTATATACATAATGAAATAATGAATGTAGACATTTATGTATAATTAACTAATTTATTAGGGATGATATAAAAAAGAAATATCTAACTCTTTTACACCATATAATTGAAAAAGGGAATACTACAACTTATGAATGGAGAACTGGAGATATTCCAGAAATTGTGGAAGAGCCAAAAATAGATCTTGCTCTTCCAGGAGATATCCATAGTGATACAGATGATCAGGTAATATAATTTTATGCATAGAAAACTCTTTTATATAAAACATAATATATATATGTATGTCAGTTCTTCAAATAATATGATTAATATATTATATGAAATAATATGAAACTCTTAAGTTGTATAGCTTTCTCTAATTCTATTAGTCATTTTAATTTAAATTATGCTATTTTTAAAGCAGACAATAAAATTATTTTCCAATCTAGAATAATTTTAAATCTACTGTATTATTTTACAAATATTTAATGTGACAGAAAATGAGTTTATCAATAATATTTTCAGATTGATTTTGGTGATACAGGAAGTGCTATTGATTTTGGAGATGATAGTTCTTCAAGTCCAAATGGGGATTATGTACATATTGAAAAAGTAACTAACAACTTTGCTTATTAAATAATTTCTAATAATTTCATAATTTTATCAAAACTAAATCTGTTTATTTTTAGATAGATTTTGGTGAATTTGAAGAAAATAGTGAAATAAAATGGGAAATGTCAGACACATCCAAGTCAAATATTGAGATAATACAAGGTACACTTTAATAAAATTATAATGTTAAAATTTAAGCGTGGAATGTAAAAATAAATATTTTTAGTATACTCCTTATAAATTAAATTGTAATAATTTTAGCTTACTGTAAATTCAGCAAAAAATCTGAGGAAAAATTTCAATTTTGTTCATCCGATCTGCATATAATTTAATTAAGTCATTTTGTCTAATTAAGCACATGAAACAAATTTACCAGAATAAGTAGAAGAATATGTTTCACTTGCTTATTATTAAATTATTAATCATTTTGTCACTTATACGGTTAGAACTGTATTCTAGCATATTTAAGTGAGAAATAGATTAAATTTTTGAGTTAATAATACATTACAATTTTTTTCTATTTAAATTAATGATATAATTTTTTCATTTAATTAAACTCAATTTTAATTCATTCTTAACTGAAAAATGTCTTGAATTTTTTTACTCAAATACATTCTAATTGCACAAATAATAAGATTATCTCAGTAATAAGTGGTATTTATTTATTATAATGTAATCTAAAAAGACAATTTTCTTATAAAAAATTCTGATAAGTTGGCTATTATTAAATATACTTTATCTGAAAGATGAGATAATCAAAACACTCGGCTTTCTTATCAGTCTAGATCTGGATCATCATTCTTCGTTTTGTATGGCATGGCAGAATAGGGATTGAGGGATGAAGTCCATTAAATTGATTGGTTGTAAATAATATGTCATTCTAGAATAGACTGATCACACATTTTCCAGTAAGAAAGTGATGAAAAATCTAAGAAAGAAAAAGTTTCGTAATAAATTTCAATATCTTCTGCTATTCAGCAATTCTATAAAGTATTTTTTGTAAGAAAACAACAATAATAATAAATTTGCTGTAAAAATAAAAAGCCAGTAAATGTTGTTGCTGATTATTTCCCACATAAAATAAAGTGAACATAATATAAAAGTATATATATTTCATGAAAAATATCAGTTCATAATAGAGACATCAAGATTCTAAGAGATATTTGAAGGCTGGCATATATTAAGTAGGTTAAGAGATATTTGAAGGCTGGATATTTATATTAAGTAAATACTTTAAGGAAAATTATACTTTATATTCAAATTTGAGAGGATATGTTATATAATTAATTCTTTTAAATACTAAATTAACTTAAATATTAAATAAATACAGATAATCATCAACTTAATACTGCAGTTGAAAGTCAAAAATGACCAAAATTTATAGATTTCTCACCACTGATGTTTACTAAGATACTATACATTATTTTAATAATATAACAAACATAAACTATAAAAATCAGATAAAAAAGGGTGATTTATGTATATCATACCATTAGGTTCAATCAAATGTTGTATGTTGTTGCAGTTATGTCAAGATATTCATAAATGGAATACCTATATTTATTAAACTTTATAAAATTTGAAATTGTTATAGGTGAAACAAAGTATATTGTCTGCAATTATGTGAATACATCAAGCATGCAAATGCTTTATATTCTTCCAGATCAGAAAATTTATATTATTTTATTTTTTAAACTTTTATTCACTAGATGTTCCTCATAAATGCAAAAAAATTAGACTTGTAAATTAAAGTTTCAATACAAATTAAATTTGCTTATTTAAGCATGCTTCTCATGGATTAGGACCTGTTAAACAGATGTTTATAATTATGATAGCCAATAATAAATCTCCTATTATTGTAAAACTGAAACAATAAGTTAAATATAAGTACTCTCAGTAAAGCTATACTATTTTTAAAATATTTTTGCCTAATCACATAGCTTGCCTCAGTTAAACAACAATTAGTTGCCATCTACAACTTATGGAACAGAAACAGAAAATACCTTTGCTTTCTTGACCAAATACAATGAAGAATAACTATAGCACTATAAGCAAAGACAGTTTTTATTACGGCAAAACGTTTTCGGATTTTACATCTAGTCCCTCCTCAGTACCATACTCTCAGCTTAGAACTAAAACAATCTACTTAACTGATTGTAATATTTGTTGTTATTTGGTTTGTTTGCTTATAATTAGTTTTTTAAAAACTTTTTGAATATAGTAGATGCATACTAATATGCTTTCTATACACTGTTTTTAAATTTGTTCTGAAATTTGAGAAAGTGGCTGAAGATGGTTTTGAACTGAAAATATGATTAATAAATTATTTTAATTTGTGTGCTGCTGATTAGTGCAGAGTTTGCAAACATTAAGCAGTTTTTAGTTAGGAACATAATAAAACAAGGGAAACTAATTAAAAATATGAAAAAATTAATGTTATTAGTAATTTACCAAATCTGAATATATGCCTTAAAATCAAAAAGGAAACAAATGCCAACTATTAGCAGATTTCAAATTCTCAGCATTATTCGAATGAATAAAATTCAGTAAAAGTTATCTATCAAAAATTCTATATATTCACTTGTCAGTAAAAAATACATATGAACTAATAAAGTTATTGCTTAACTTTAAAATCATTATCAATTATAGATTAACAAGGTTAGACATAATTAACAAGAATCCTTCAATTGGTTGTAATACAATTTACAAATCTTTACAGGAAGTCAAAAAATAGATAATCGAATAAATAAAATTCACACTCAAGATAATTACTTCACTTTAACACTTTTTTAAATAATTTGAAAAAACAAGCATGAATTCAATCATAGCTGCAAAATTGCAAAAATAGTAATGATTTAAATGAAGGAAATTTAAAAAAAAAAATTAAGGCACTGAATTTTTCACTCAATACATAAATGATGATGATATTATTTTTTAACACTTAAACAACTTCTTCAACACTAAAAAACTACATGAAATAACATACTGTCAGTATAAAAGAATCATAATTATTATCATTTCGGTAAATAAAATATCATAAAACTCACAAAAACCATTCCAATAAATTAGGTACCGTACTTCTTTCTATCACAATTAAAAGTAGCAGTCCATTAGAATATTATTAAGAGAAAATTTTAATAATAATTATATTATTATTATTAAAATTTTCTCTTTGTGTATTATTATTATTAAAATTTTCTCTTTGTGCCTGACGAGGATATGCTATTGTATTGAAAACGTTCGCTTGTTTAATTAAAGAAGTGTTATAATTCCATAGTGCAGTTGATGCTGTGTTTGGACTTAATATTTATTGGTTTAATGCAGTATAATGACAATTATTATTGTCCATTAGAATTGCCAAAATGCCATTTGCATTATTGATATAGACATAATGTATATATTTTTATCATTTTCTACTTTGAAAAAGCCATAATAATCATTTATATTTTGTTTATATATATATATATTCACAATATATTATAGTCATTCAGTTTGATAAACTGTAAAAGGGTAAATAAGCCTGAAATGCATTTCTATCTAAAATAAACAAATCAATAAAATATAATTTTTTATTATTATTGTTTATTATCTTTCCTATTATATTCAGCTGAAAGATTATTAGATTCATTTTTCAAACAGAGCCATCTAAAACTTGCAATTATCTCTATACTCTATCATATCTATATCCTATGCTTAATATTTCTGCCAAACAAATATTTTAATAAAATTGAATTGTTGAGAAATGCAGGCAAAATTGCATGCTGCTTTCCATTCAGCTTTCTTTTGATATTATGCTGTTTCAATGCTAGTCTGTTTTTTTTTTTGTCGAGTACCCTTATTTATTCCAACTATGAATTGGATTTCGAAAGTTTTTAAAATTATAAAAAAATTATCTATTTATTTCAATGATGTCATATTGTTCTAATTCTTTAAATTTATGGGTTACTTATTTATGGATTTTGAATTTTTAATGTTTTTTAGAAGCTGAACTTTTAGGATTATTTTAGAAGATATACTATTTAATTCGAAGTATCATATTACTGGTAATAATATTGTTCCATGCAGCATTATACTATTTCAGAATGTTCTAACTGAAATAAAGAATCATCATATTTCATTTAGCCTTGAGAAGTTTTGATTCAGAAGTTTTAATAAAATTTATTTTTTTAATTATGTA
Source organism: Androctonus mauritanicus (assembly GCA_011317285.2). Classification (NCBI taxonomy): domain Eukaryota; kingdom Metazoa; phylum Arthropoda; class Arachnida; order Scorpiones; family Buthidae; genus Androctonus; species Androctonus mauritanicus. The sequence goes on along the minus strand of WUQG02001172.1, from coordinate 975 downwards.
ACTTAAATTATGCAATATTTAGTCAATTAGTAGTACAATTCATACTAATGAATAAATTCATTGGAAGAATGTTATCCTTGATCATTTATTATCAAATAATAATAAATGATCAAGGATAACAACAAATAACTGAAATATAAAATGATTATTCCAACTATTTAATATACACCTAAACCTCAATTTACACAGTACTTGAATTGCATGATTTTGGTTTAACACAGTTAAAAAGCTGATACTGAATTTTTGTTTTTGCATAGTATGATCTTGGTTTAAAAAACACAGTTTAAATCTAACACTGATAACAAAGATAATCATAGTAATATTCCAGATTATGGACAATGATGAATAAAAAAACCTTAGCTGTTCCATCAATACTGATGAATGACTTCGATGTAGACTGTACAGTATACATGATCTTTAATTTTTATATAATATTTAATTATTATAATTGTTAATTAATATATATATATAAAAATTTATAAATGATGAAAAAATTATACCTCATATCAATCTTTCAATAAATTATTCCCTTGACTTTGATCCAAACATGGATTGCAGCTTAAGATTTGGAAGGGAATTACAAAATTTCTTAGCTGAATATGAAAAGATTATAAGGAATTAAGTAAAAGTAAAACATTGATTTTATTAAGCCAATTTCAAAAATTTCTTTAGAAATTGGACAAATGAAACAGAATTAAAAGCATTCTGAGATAGAGAAAATTAATGGTAGTAATAGAAAATTTGAACTAAGAAAAAAGGCTGTTTTGACAATAACAAGAGAAATATGGAATAAACTTGTTTTCAATCATTTTGAATGGTTGGGCACCTTTATTCTTAGTAGTAGCAGAAAGGGAGGAACCTACCCAGCCCAAGCACCGCGACCAACAATGGTCTATTGTGCACCCCCAACCAAATCATCCCAGAAGAAGACCCATCTTTAAAGCAGATGAAAGTATTTTACTCAATGGGACAGTG
>WUQG02001161.1:0-12349 GCA_011317285.2 Androctonus mauritanicus | reverse complement strand
CAAAATTCTGAATTAAACATCTTGATTTTAATGATTAATTTTTCAAATCAAGGCTGTAGTGTCACCGTCAAATTAATCATTAAAATCAAAAAGTTTAATTTGGAATTTTAACACTAGGGGTTAATTTAGCTGTAAGTATTTGGTTTTAACTTGATATTAGTCTCATAGGTCATGATATAAGTTTTTTTCAAATCTGAATCAATGTTCTGATTGTTAACTTTAAGTATTACAGTATTACTTCTTAAGTTATATTTGTTTAAAATGATCACATTAATTAGATGTCACTAAATTTAAATAAGAAACTTACTATTTAATAAGCTATATCATAAATAAATTAAAATTAGAACTGGCCTTATGGCAAGCCAACCTAGATAGCTACGAAGATTGTCTCATCCTAGGTCTAGTGTTCAGGGGGAACCATGCTTCCACCCATTTGGGCATTATAAATTTTTAATTATTTCACTTTCATTTTTATAATTAACAGTTATAAAACTTCAGATAAATTATGCAGATATATCCATTAATTTTTAGAATTTGATGTTTGAACAGTCTTATCTCATATTAAATCTTTATAGTCATGTTTACATAAATAAAAAAATATTTTGATCTTTTTAGATTTTTAATTAAATTTCATGAATACTATATTCAAAAGAAATAAAAATGCATACTGCATGCCTATAAAATGAACTTACATAAAGAAAATTTTTGGTAATACTTTCATTGAGATATCAACAAGCATAAGACTATCTATATAAGTTTAAAGAGGTAAGTCATGAGATAGATGATTCCATCAGATTTAATGGATTAACCTCTAAAGTACTTGAATTAATTTTACCTAGTGGCATAGTCTGAAATAAATTTATAGAATGATTTGGTGCTGAAATTAATTTATTGCTTTAAGAATATTTTTTTGATTCCTGTGGATAGTAGTATCAGGAGAAAGAAGCTTCTCAAAATTAATTAAAAACTACTAAATTTTAATATGCCAAGATATGTTAAATAATCTTGCAATATATCATATTTTTAATCTTTCAATATTATCAATTGAATAAAAAGAAGCATGGGGTTTAAATTTTGAGTTTTTTAATGCAATTTTTAGAAGGCCAGAAAAATTAGTCTTCAAAATATAATCAGGGTTGACTGTATATAATGTAACAAGTTTCGTTCTAACATGATTAGAGCAAAATGTGAAAATTGAAGTCTTAGAAAATTGGTGGCAATCTTCATACAATATTATATTTATAGAATGTGATTTCAATCTGATAATGAATTTGCAATAACTCTTAATTCATATAGCTTTGTTTTGTACTGCATGAATTTTATAGGAACTTAACTATCATTTTTATTCAAAGCTTACCTATATTTTTGTAATACATCATCTTAGCTATGTTATTCTTAATATTATTGAGTATATATTTATAATAATTCAAATTTGTATTTTTTGTCTTTTTTATTATAAATTAAAATATTTTCTGGGTGGGCCCCATACTGACATATTACCCAGGGCCTTGTACTTGCTAGGGCCAATTCTGATCAAAATAATTGTTTTAATCAAATTGTTAATTATCAAATAATGTCAAATGGAGTATGCAATTACAAACTTAAGAATTTAGCAAAATTATAAATTATTTATTTACTTACTTAATCTCATGTCTACAGAAATTTTTCAATTTAATATATCTATTCATTATTTTCAATCTTCTGGAAAGCAATAACAATTAAAATTATTGCTTTAAAATGATTTTTCTAAAATGCTAATAATGTGATGATTAAAGTATAGTATTTTTGGAAATAATTTGTATTTTGATGAAATGTTAATGTATTTAAATTTTAAGGTGATCACATACCATGATTTACAAAAAATATCAGTTTTAAAAAAATTTATTTTTGGAAAATTTTTTGTAGGTGAGAGCACAACTGATGTCTTGAGAATTGCAGGTGAAGCAAGATCCCGCACCCTTGGTCCATTACATCCTCGATTTGATCTGAATAAAATTTTACATGAAGGATTAGTTAAATTATTACCTGAAGATGCTCATCTAAGATGTAATGGCCGTCTTCATGTTTCTGTTACTCGTTGTAGTGATGGAAAAAACATCCTATTATCAGAATTCAACAGTAAAGATGAACTTATTCAGGTTATCTAAAATTTCATTGCATAGATTATTTATATTTATTTAAAAAATATTTATTTTACCTATTTAATTTTTAAAGGCTTTATTATGCAGTTGTTTTATTCCTTTCTACTCTGGTATTGTTCCTCCAACAGTATGTGGAGTGGTAAGTTATTTAAGCTAAAAGATATTTTATGCTTGTTAATTTTTTAGAGAGTTTTATTATGTTTTTATTTACTATAATTTTAAGATTTATTTTATATGTATAATATTAAGTTTGATACAATAAACTTTTTGAAATTTGGCTTTTCAAGAATCAAGAAATGTTAAATTTTAAAAATATGTTATATTCTAAGAGAGATTTATGTACCAAGAGCAAAATTGCTGATGTAAAATTATATGTTTATATGTATAAGAAAACTTCTAGTGCAATATGTCAATGATTTATTTTATTACTTAATAAAGTAATAAGTATTTAATATATTTTATAATTCTTAATATAAATCTATTTTTCAAAAATAACATTTATAAAAAAACTCTTGTTTTGATTATAAGCTGCCATTTCTAACATGCTCCCTAACAAGCAGGAAGAGGCTTATTAGAGAGCATGCCAGGAACAGTAAAACAAAAACATTTTCTAATAGAATTATTATATAATGAAAATTACATGACTGAAAACAGTTAAGCAGAATTAAGGAGAATATAAACTTCAAGTTTATTATAAATATAAACAACAGATCAAAAACATAACAGAAAATGAAATCTCTAATGTCAAAAAAAAAAAAAAAAAAAAAAAAAAAATACAATTGAAAAATTTTAGCTGCTTTTATTTTTATGGAATATTCAATAGTTGTTCAAGTTTTTAGAAAAGCAAATTTCAGTAAATGTATTAAAACATATTGACAAGCACTCATTTGAAATTTGTGCAATTAATTAATAACTATTGTATAGCATCAGGCACAAAAATTATATTTTCTTGGATCATCTTTTCTATATCATCTACTAATATTTTTTTATTTGAAAATATCGTAATTGTTGTTTATCTTAATTTGTGTGTGCATGCACAAGCATATAATGATAAAAATAAAGCTCTATCCTTATATTTATCAGTTAGGTAACTTGTTTTGGTGATCAAACAATAATAATCACCAATAGTTTTGAAATAATGATGATTATTCTATATATCCATTTCTTACATTGTCAGTATTTCTTACATTTTATGAAATTTTATAAAACAGAAAATCACTGAATGAATACAGAAAAGAATGAAAACTATCATAAGGTAAAAAAACGTTTGCTTTTATCTCTCAGTAATAACACAAATTACTAAATGCTTAAATTGGCATTTTGCTAATAATGTAAAAGTATTTCCAGTGATCTCATATGAGATCATTTTATCAAATTTAAATAATAACTAAATTAAATTCAAAATATAATACAAATTGAACTAAAATATCTAATATAAGAATAAAAAAATATTTTTCTCATATTATATTTATATAAAATTTTTTCTAAAATAAAAAACATTTGAAAAAGTCAAATTTCAAAAATGTGAAATTTTATTTTTTATATAAACATTTAAAGGAAAAAATCTCTTATGAGATCAGTGAACATTAATAGGTTAAACAAATTGAGATCTTTATAAGCATATTTTGATGATCCTGGTTGTAATTTATTTACATAAAACAATCAAAAACACAGCATTACGGCAATTTTGTGTTTTCAAACTGTATTTGAAGATATAAAAAAATAAAGAAATAGGGTAAAATAATTATCACTTTCTACCTTTTTTTTTATATATAAACAATAGATACATGCTCAGTTTTTTAGTTAGATCTATTTATTTACTTTTTTAAAGAAACTGGAGAGCTTTTTGCTTATTATACTTAATATTTTTATCTATTTTATTTCTATTTTTATTTTATTTTCAATTCTTATTAATTATTATAAATATTTAATGTATAGCATCACAAATACTATAATTATATTCCTTTTTCTACAAGTATATTATATGTATTTTATAATCTAATTTAAAAACTATATCACCATAGTAACCATATTGTTTTAATTTCAAATTTAAACTATCAGAACTCAAGTTTCTTTTTATGTATGTAAACTAAAAATTGCTGAAGAGTGCTTAATCAAGCTGAAAGCACTCCAGTTTTTTAAAAAATTAAATAAATAGTTCTATCTAAAAAAACTGAGTTTATATCTATTATCTACAAAGAAATTGAATTTAACTTGATTTAATATTTTATTTTAGTTGAAATGCATCTATTAGATGGCAAATTGCAATCTAATATTCTTGATTTTCAGGAGTGCCTATAACATTTACTTTATTTCAATATTTAATAAACAATTAAAATTTTACATAAATTATTACAGAAAAACCACATTTTCACAATAATAATTTAAAATTTAATTTAAATATTTAAAATAATCAGAATTTAAAATTACATTTTTATAATAATATATGTTAAATACAATGATCCAATAGAGAATACTTTATAAATATGCACTTATCGTTTAATGAATCTATTTTACTAAATATGAAAATAAACACAAATAGCTTATTTTAAGAATCATGAAATTATATTTCATTATCTGTAATATGTAAATATTGTTTTGAAATCTTGTTCAATTGAAGTTTTAATTGATGATGATAGATTTAATTTTCCAAAAATTTATAAATATTAAACTTTTGTGCTACCTATAAATTAACTGATTTGTTTTAATATATAAAATTTAAAAAGAAAAGCTTATTTAATGTAAATTAAAAATTTTTTATTATTATTACTTTTTCATTTCTAGTCTTACATTGATGGTGGTTTTAGTAATAATCAGCCAATTTTAGATGAAAACACAATAACAGTTTCTCCATTTGCTGGTGAAAGTGATATCTGCCCACAAGATACGTCATTTAATGTACTTCAGTTACATATGTCCAACACTAGCATTGCCGTAAGTTTTATATATATTGCCAATAATAATTTTAAGCACAAAATTATTATTAAAATGTCAAAATTTCAGATTTCAGCAGGTAATTTGTATAGATTTGCAAGTACTTTATTTCCTCCTCATCCTGAAGTTCTAAGTCAGATTTGTCAGCAAGGTTTTGATGATGCATTAAAATTCCTTCAAAGAAATAGTTAAGTATTGAAATATAGTTTATTTTTAAAATTTTAGAATATGTTATGCATATTGATTTTTTAAAAGTTTTAAAAGAACCATTTTTGAAAGCAAAATTACAAGAAAAAAAAATTTGTTTAATATATTGATTTCAATAATCTCTAAAATCTAGAGCAATAGTTCTCAACCTTTTTGTACTGCATACCATCAAACTCAAAATTTAAAAATTTCAGTACCACCAACAAAAAATATGCCTCATATAGAAATAGGAAGTCAAGACCAAGGAAGTCAAGTCAAGTATACATGTACCACTAGTCATGTCTCATGTACTATCAGTGGTATGTGTATCACAGATTGAGAACCACTGATCTAGAGAAAAGTAAATGTCCTATATTATCCATGTGTAGAAATAATAACCAAGTCATTAATAATTTGTGTGCAGAATAATTATATATATTTTTTAATATACTTAACAATTGATATTTGGAAGAGGAATATATTAACTTGGTGTAACATTTTTCTTTTTCATCTGTTTTTGTCATAAAATTGCATTGTAATACAGTATTCCAAAGAGAAAAATCATGACTATAATTATAAAAAAAAATATAGCATTTTATAAATAATTTTTTAAGAATTTTTGTCTTTTTGGATACTAGTGAGTTTATTGGGAATTATTGTAATAAATTTTGTGGGAATTAAAATTATATTCTGATGTAATAAAACTAATCACAAATCAGATATCTGAAACCAAATTGACTCCTAATGTGATAATTTAGAATTAAACTGTAATTTTAATAATTATTTAAAAATCAACATTATGGTACCACTATCTTTTGTGTTAGCCTAAATTTAAAATAATTATTAAGGTGGTGCCATCTAGTAATTAATAATGTAATTAACTATAATTTTTAATTAATTTATATGAAAATAAAAATCTGCTGGCACCTGGAGTTGAACTGGAATTTTTGACTAATGCCCCATCATCTTAAACTCTGTTCAGATTTTCTAAGAGAGCTTGTAGCTACATAAATAGCCTCTCTGAGAATGCTAATGTCAGCCTAGTCTGATAATTTTTTTGAAATTAATCATTATGTATAAGCCTCTTGAATGGAAATCTGCCTAATGCCATTGGTACTCCAAATTGAAACGTTGAGGCATTATCCAAAAGTTCCCAATTCAATTCTGGTTGTGGTAAATTTATAATTTTTAACTAATTTTCTTGAAATTGGAATCTGATTATTAATTACCTGATGATGCATATTAGCTTTGATTTTAAAATAATTGGTTTAAAATTACAGTTTTAATTCTTAACTATCAACTAGGGGTCAATTTGGCTTTGGATATTTTATTTGTGGAATTAAAACTTATTTAATTATTAAAATATAAGTCTTTTAATATTATTATAATTCTAAAATTATAATATGATTAAAAATTTTTGTTTTAACATATAGATATAATATCTTGCACAAGATGTTTAGCTATTCAGTCTAGTTTTGGAATAGCAGAAAGTAAAATGCAAGTTGAAACTAAAGAAACATTAATTAGAAAGGAACATCCTGATGACGATTGTATTGACTGTAGATATAGGCGGCAAATGGCATTATTAGACAGTTTACCTGAAGCTGTTGTTAAAGGTTAAAATAAAATTATATTATTTTTACCTTAAATATTTAAACCAAAATAAAAAAACATATATATTAAATTCTTTTTTCTTTTTTTCTAGCAATTCAAGAAGCTTCTGATAAAGTAAATAAAGGAATCATTAATTACATCTTTAAGCATCATCCAGTAAAAATATTACCTTTTCTTGTTCTTCCATATGTACTTCCATTTGAATTTACCTTTGCAGTTGCTTGGAAGTAAGTTTTTATGTAAAAGTTTATTTTTAAGAAAAATTTTTATATATATAGGTAGTTCTCAACTTATGACAGCTATATATTCAATAAATTCTGTAATTGTTCAATGCAATTGACAAAATGGTTTGAGTCCTTGACTAATAGTTTGATATAAAAAAGCATCTTTTTTGTATCTGGTTCTTGTATCTTTATGTTTGTTAAGTTTATTATGATAAAGTAAAGTGTAATAATAAATATTAGTAATGGGAATCCATAAATTTTGAGCATTTCCAATTTAAGATTGCTCCAATTTACTATCATAAGTTTGAAGTGGATGTAAATTGAAAATGTCCAAAATTTATGGATTGCCCATTATCAATGTTTATTATTATATTCCACTTTTTATCGGTGGAGTTTGAACTGAATCCCATTGTAAATCAAGGACTAAATGTATTTTATAACAATTCTTCTTATTCATTTTTATATTATTAATTGGCTCCAAAACCCATCATATAATCTTGAAAAATCACATAATACAAAAATCTTTCTGATATAGAGATCAAATACAGCAAAACTTCTATCTAACATTCGTCAATCTAACGTTTTCCTCGATCTAACATTCTTTTTTTCTGGTTCCGGCAAAAAATAGGAGAAAATAACATTAAAATGTTTCAATCTAACATTTTTTGATCTAACGTTATCCTCTATCTAACGTTCAAATTTTCTGGTCACTATATCACTAAACTGATGTAAATAATTTTCGATGTAACATTTGACAGAATTATTATTACGTCTCGTCCTCTCACACATCATCAAAAGTTTCCCGTGGGAAATATACATATCAGTACAACATTAGTGCCAATTGTTGCAATGCATATGGCTTACAGCCAATAACCTGCACATTTTCTACTTTTTTGGTTGTAAATTTCACTAGTAGTTTCTTCATATTGCAAAATTTTGCAGGTCCGCATTGCTTATATATGTACGTCTTTTTTATTTTGCCGTATCCTGATCTAACGTTTTCCTCAATCTAGTTTTTTTTTGCCGTCCCCTTGGAAAATGTTAAATTGAAGTTTACTGTATTCTTTTCAAATCTATGAAATTACTGTATTTTTGTATGTATTACTGAAGAAGGCCAGAACAAACTGAAAGTACTTTAAAGTTATTTTTGTTCTTTTTGATTTATTCTGTGTTTATTACTTTCCTACTTATTGTATTATATTACATGAGGATTTCTGTAAAGCAGTATAATACTTTTGGAATTATAAATTAATAAATTTTTTCACACCATTTATGTGATCATTAATCATATAAATGCTGTGACAAAATAGTTTAGCTCATAAAATAAATTTTTTTAAATGAAATTCTTATACTGAGCATTATATAATTAATTGAAGCCAAAATCTCTATTGACCTAGAATATAAAATTTCTAGATAATGGGTTTAATTCAATTTCTGCTCCTCTGATTGGAAAGCCAGTGTTTCCATCTGATTAATCTGGCAAAATGGCCAGTGTATACTATATAGCTTAATTAATATATTGTTCATAGACAATATTATGTACTTGAGTTAATACTCATATAAAATATAGCTACTTTGTTTTTATAATTATAGATTTCTATCTTGTTTTCTCTTTTTGTTGAAAGGAAATGCAAGATGATAAGGCTTTATTCCATTTTGCTGTCTTAAAATTTTTAATTAATTTAACTTTTGCTGATGATTTAATAATGAAACAACTTTGCTTTACAATAATGCTTTTGGTTGTATAATTTATACTTTGTTCCATTGTTATTATCTAATAGATAATGTTGTTATACTTTACAAACAGGAAACATACTTTATCTATATAACGTATTTATAAATTTTGTATTTTTTCCATAGATAGAACTTGTAGTGTTTACTGGAAAATATATATAATAACAATCCATTGCTAGATCACTAGTTTCATATTTTTGTGATGTATATATACTGTACAGTTATTTTTAAAATATCTAATTGTTCAGTACCTATCATTTCTGATCAATTAGCAAATGCAGAGACTCTATTGCTTATTACTGCTTAACATTATTATGAAAACAATGATAAGCAGTAAAACCACTATGTAGATAGTCATTGTTTACTGGTGGGATTTTTATTCACTTAGTATATAGCAAAAAATTTTTGCAAATTTTTTAGTTCCCTATCTTATTTGTTTACAATTGTGATCTTGCAAAATGACAAAATAATTTATTATAAAATTTTTGGACAATTTCCCATGGTTTATAGATATCAATAAGAATCAAGACAAGAAAATTATAAAAGTTTTTTGTTAAATCACAAAGTAAAAGATTATATAAAGGGAAAATTGAATGTATAAATATAGAAATTTATTTACTATTTAAAAATATAGATTTTCAAACAAGTTCAGCTTTCTCTATATTATCTTATTTATTAATTTTTAACCAATAAATTATTAATATAATAAATTACAGTTAAAATTAGATAAATTTTATTAAGTAGATTTTTTTCAGTTTCAGCTTTCTATGCAGAACATTATAATAAAGGTATTTCTTGTTGTGCTCACATATGGACCAAATCAAAATTTTTAGGACTTTCTATTTGTGTTCACAATATTGGACAGGGTTGTATTTCAGTACTGAAATATGATGAAGAATATTTAATTAATTTTCCAAGTGGATATGGAAGGTAACTATAATAAATACAAGATTAATTAATATAAACTATTTTTTTTTTTAATTTTAATTTATATCAAAAATTAAAAGATTGAAAAAAATAAAAGAATTGTAAATGAAATTTTTTTATTTTTTCATGTCAGAAATATTGGATAGTTGTCAAATTCATTTCACTTTTGATTCTTGACTATAATTAGAAAATATTTAAAATTTTTAACTAATTACATTTGAAACCTATAGAAATTTCTATCAAATTATAAAATTAATACTTTTAAGAGTGGAACATGCTTTTTAAAAATCAGTTTCCATAGAAACTGCATTAGAATTCATATTTTTATTAAAATTTAAATTGGAACTATAATATATATAGATGAACTTTGAAACAACAGACTAATTGGGGGAGAAATGGTCTGTTGATGTGAATTATCCGTTGTTTTGAGATAGTTTATCATGATATAAAACCAGAGTACAGATGAACTTATTACTATTAGGCACTTTCATATGTTTATGCTTATGCACAACACCTTTTTTTATCTTTGCTTGGGCCAACATCAAACTTAATTCCAAAGTCTTTGAACTTTTCTTTACACTTTTTTATATCTATATTGGATTTTCGGTCTGCTATGCTGAAATTCCATCTGGACCATCTGAAAATTTGTCCATTGCTTCCAGAATCCATCGTTTTTGGTCTGTTGATTTGAAGTTCAATTGTGTGTGTGTGTCTGTCTGTATGTATATATATATATATATATATATTTATTTATTTGTTGATTCAATAATTCAAGTGCCTCTTCTGCACTTGAACTATTGAATCGTCAGATATGTAATCATTGGAAAGGTCATTATTTTTATGACATAGCATGTCATATTTCACTCTCAATAAACTCTAAATAAATATTAATAACTGTCAAAAATTTTTGAAATTTGATGGATTGCTTTTGTTTGCTTTCTATAATGATATAAAAAAAATTTTTGAATTTCAGCAAATTTAGTCCAGAAAAAGAATTTAATTCACTGTATTTCATTTTTTATAAATCATTAATTTCTTGTTATAATGGAAAAAATAAGTATTTTAAAGAAAATACAGCTAGTTCTCAGTTTACAAGTTTTTTCAAATATGAAGTATCAAGAAAATCAAAAATATAAACATTAATTACAATAAATAAATGCTAAACATTCATAAAAAGACAATTAAAATCACATATATGGCTACAAAATATGATATAACTGGATTTATAGAAGTGACTCCATTGCTTTTTACAAAATTGGGAAAATCAAAATAGCAAACTGAAGTGAAAATACTGCATGTGCTAGCTGCCATTGTTTTGAACAGCAAAGTATGTAAATAATTTTCATTCTCTAAATGTTCCTGAGGCATTATTCGATATATAAAAGCTCATCTAATCATTTGTCAGTTCTTATGGCAAAGAATCAAAATTCCATAATATTTGTATAACATAAATAATTTATTATTATAATTTGTTTGCTTTTAAAACTATATTTTCATTTATTTAGATAAATGAAATTATTGTTTAATCATTGAAATTTTTGGCCTTTACTTAATTTTATTACACTCAAATTTTCTTGTTGAGAACAGAACTCCTGGTTTTAACATTATGTCTATGGGAAGCTGATTCTTGGTTTATGAGTTCTTATTGAATTGCTCATAATGAATTAGCTCATAAAGGCAGGAACTATCTATATATTCTCTTCATTAATTTGTACTTATTTTTTCATTTTATTTAAAAGATATTTACTACTTTTTGATGATTTCTGCATTTTTTATTGAATTGTCACATCTGCCTTTTTCTTAACCAATAGTCCTTTATTTTTTTGTCTTTCACCTTCATTTTTATATAGATCAAATCAGATTTTTATGCCTTTCTATTTGTATTCAAAATATTGGATACTAATATTTAATGCTTAGTGCTCCTTTTCCCCCCCCTTATTAAGCTGTATTTCCTCTTTTTCTAATAATTGTATACTTTTGATTTTTTGCCCTAACTTTTTCATTTAAATTTTTGAGAACAAAAATTGGATTTTGTCAGCAATATACTGTATTCGATATTGTGTTTTAATTTTGGATTAAGAACCAAAAGAAAAATTACAAAATTTATTAAGCCAAATTTGCATCTGTAAATACTATACAGTTTGTCAAATTATTAATGATTTTTTCCTATCTTTCAGATAGGAAAAATTTTATACAGCTAGTTCTTGACTTATGACCTATGCAACTTACGACCATTCGACTTTACAACCACAATCGTAAGGTTGAATATGAAGTCGATAATGTGAATTTATAACATAAATTCACATTATCGACTTCATGTAAATTTATAACATAAATTCACATTATGTTATGAATTTAATGTGATAATAACATAAATTTGATAATGTGAATTTATAACATAAATTCACATTATCGAATCAAAAAAATAATGATTCACATGTGAATCATTATTTTTAATAATGTGAATAATGTTGTCAATAATGTGAATTTATAATGATTCACATTATTGAATTTATAATGTCAATCATTATAAATTCAATTATTGTACAGTGTACATATAGCCTACTCAAATTATGACCAAATCGTTTT
>WUQG02001150.1:0-12349 GCA_011317285.2 Androctonus mauritanicus | reverse complement strand
TTGAATAAAATATTTTTTATCATTTTCATACAATAAATGTGTATTTTCTATACAAAAATTCCGGTTTCATATTTACATACCTGATATAGGTATTGTAAATAGAATAACTATTTAAAAATAATGAGCAAAGATACAAAAATTAAAAAAAATGATATTAAATGTGAAATAAGTTCAAATTTATTCTGTAAAACAAAGCTATTCATAAATAAAATTATAACCACTGAGCAGCCACAATGACAGATAAAGTGAGTTTTAAAAATCCACTGCAAAATTAAACCTTCACAGTAACAATGTGTTAAAATATATGATATATTGCAAATGCATTTTAGCAGAAATGTAATGAAATAAATAATAATATACAGTAAAACATCTATTACAATGATTTTACTTTTAATGACACTTTGTTGAAACATCAGAAAGAAATCTATAAATTGTCAGAAATTTCTATTTGTATTATTGTTATACTCTTACACAAATGATCACCAAATTGTTTTAGAAAAATTTATTTTCATAACATTTTTGGCTTAAAAACAGTCATCTTCAATGTTAGTTTTTGAAAATTGTTATTTCAAAATTTTTTCAAATGAATATCATATCATATATTTTATATTATTTGTAAGTATTTTATATAATATTCTTTTATATAAAATAACAAATAATATATGATAGAACATATGATGAAATGTGTTAAAAAATTTTTAAACAATATGAATACAATACAATAATTGTTAAGGCTGAAAATGGGTAGTTTAAGCTAAAAACATTACAAAAATAAAAAATTTTATGAAATTTAATGCTTATCACATATTTTTAAATCTATATATATTTTGATCCTGAGATTTCTCCAAAAAGAAAATGCTTTAACAATTATGCTTATAATATTATAGAAAAAATATCAGCATTCATTTTAATGTCATCCATCACTCAGTTCCTTTTCAGTTCTGAAAGCAATTTTAAAATGCTATATGTATGAAATTTTTGTAAATCTAGAATAAAAACAGTGTATTATAATATTTATTTTCTATATTTATATAGGAATGCAAGATATAGCTTTAATACAGGAACTATTATAAAAACTAGCCAATGATAACTTGAATTTTTAAGATTGTTCTTTAGTTGGTCAAAAATTTCACATGCAATAATAAGACATTTATAAAATTTATTTTATAAATTTATGATTTTTATGATCTAAATCAGCTTTTATTATTATGACACTCAGCTATAAGGAAAATATCACTGTTTCTACAATGGCATTTATAACAGTTCTACTATATTTACTATTCAGTTTTAAGCCTATAAATTTCAATTGACTTAATAAACATGAGAGATTCATTTCTGGAAATGAAAGAATGCCTATAAAATTAAAATATGAGTTATCTTTCTGCTTCCTGTATAAGTTAATTTATTAAAGTTTTAAAACTCCTGTGCTATTATTATTATTTAATACAGACATTAGCTCTTATAATAGGAAAGATTTTTTATTATAAAGCATTTTTGGTCTTTCTTGTATACTAAAGCAGGTCTCTTAGAAAAATTGAAAATGTTTTATAATGAAAATTTTTCCTATTATAAGAGCTAATATCTGTATGATAAATAATTTACTTTACTTGTCTTTTAATTGTAAAACTTAAAAGATAATTAAACAATAAATGCTAAGACTTGTTAAGATGCTTATAAGAATATATAACAATGCTATGATACAATATAATTTTCATTTCAGCAAGCTTTTGCAATTGGTCAAAATATTTTATTTTTTAAAAAGTTTCCATTAAATATATAATCAATATTGCCTAATAAATTTTTATAGTAATACTTATTCTATTTTATAAAATTTTATAACTATAAAAATTATTGATAAAACAGATTTTTTTTACAATATCATACATTTAAAGATTATAAAATTAGTTAATTCATTCATCATCAAATAATATTCAGAATCAACCATCTAGAATTGTATTTCAAAAGTTTTATTAAAATCATATAATAAGTTTATTTCATTTAATTTAAATATATATTTAAAAAATTTCATATAACACTATGCATAAATTTTAAACTGTTTAATGAAGTTACTATATACAATAACAACAATTAGTAAATAAAGAAATCAAAGATAACACAGTTTTTAAAAACAGTTTTGTTAATAAGATATTTGTTCAGCTTCTTATATTTTCATTGATAATGATATATAGTTACACACACATATACAAACACAAAAACACACACATACAATAACTGACAGTTTTTTTGATCTATAATCTTCCAAAAAAATGTATAAATTAGAAACATCTTAGGTTTGAGGGCTTATTTTTTTTAAGCCCAATTCAAAATATTACATACTACAAATTTCTAAGTACTATGGGATTTTATTTGTGTGTTCATATATATGTGAATTTCAAAAAATTATTTTACATGTTCAAATTAATTATCAAATTATCATAAATAATATTTACAGGAGCATTTATTCTAATCATATTAAAAAAGGATTATATATAAAATCATAGTCTATTTAAATATCTATTTTCATGTGATAAAGGAATGAAATTAATGTTGAAAATACTTGCATGCAAATGCATCATAACATTTAACTTCATCCTCATTTAAGTAATAAGATCTTGTACAAAACAGAATTGCAAAGCCAGACTTCTCATCAATGTCAAATAAAGTTAAAGAATGTTTACTTACAAGAATATTTTCCTTACAGTTGTTAAGTCAGCTCCAATCATTTATTTTCTCTGAAGTCAGACTGCTTTCTTCTCATCAATGGATAAATATTCTTACATTTTCCAACTTTAATTTCATAATTATTTTCAATATAAAATATTCAGTACTAATAATAGAATAAACTGATATTTTTAAATAGCTGCTAATAGTATTTCAATTGAAAAAAATTATCAAAATAAGGAAATTTTCATAATTATAATAAATTTGTATAATACATAAATTCAAAGCTTTATGATCAATTATAATGCAAGGCAACAATCACTGAAAATTATTAATTTGTAGTTTCAAAAATTAATTTTTCTCATTTATGACAATTATTTGATCTCATCATCATTTCTACATTTCTTCTATAGGAAACAGAATGAAATTTAAAAAAAATTGATTAAACAAATTTCACAATAAAAATTGAAACAGTAAATATAAACAGATTAGTTCATATTAAAATAGTTTGTTAAAATAGAGAAATTATAATAAAATAATGAAAAATAACTTTTTTCATTATTATTATTATAAAATTTGAAAAAAAATCTTAAAATTATTTATAATAATAAAAATATTTCAAAAATTAAAACCTGAAATTTATATATAATTATTTGCTGAAACATTCTGAAATATTTAAAATTGTTAATTGAATATAAAATTCTGCAAAAAAATTTTCAAAATAATAATAAATACTCTATATAAAATATTAGAAAAACATTCCAATAATAATTTATCATGATTTATAAAATATCTGTGTAAAAATGATCAAATATAATTTATTACTCCAAAATTCTTACAAGAAAACGGAACATCACGCATAAGTGTTGGTGCCAATCCACGCCATAATGATGATAAGCCTTGATATTGGATTAGACTTCTAATTGCTTGACCAATTTCTAACAAAAAGTACATTAACATAAGAACTGCTTTTTATAAACTTTATATTAATCAATTCTAAAAATTATGAGCAATTCTCAATCAAATTTGTTCTTATATACAAGAATACTTACCAAAGTAACTTAATTTTTTGGATTGCATTTTAGTTCTGACTAGTTCAATAGGGCTGACAAATGTTGCAGCAAATACTAAACAGTTTAAAAAATAAAATATTTATTATATAATAAATTATTATATTAAATTTATAGTTATATATGTTGCTCTTAAAATTATCATTAAATTTTTTTCTTAATCAGTTGGCTATATTATAAGAAAATTAGGCATATTCAATATAGGCAATCCCAGATTTACTAGTAGATTAAATTTAGTTAAGAAGTTGAACCCAAATCAGGTTCTTCCTGAAAAAAAACAAGATTTGGGTTTCAGAACTGAATTTGGATCCTTCAAGATAAGCAAATGCTTTAGTATATGACTTAGCTGCTTATTCTTTAATATAACTATTTTTAACATTAAGTCTTTGTGACCCACTAGTATTGTATAATGCATGCTCTGACATACACAGATTCAATTACATACGGTTTCAGTGAACAATCCACTTATGTAAATTCGGGATTGCCTGCATACAAAGAATGGAAGTATATAAACATATAATTTATCATATGTGAATCAAAAATTATGCATAAATGAATTTTTAGCATTTTTTAAAAACATTTTATTAATTATTTTAATCTCTTAATTAAAAAATAAACTATATCTGTTATTAGGATTGTGAATTTGGTTAAAATAATTTTAAGTTCAAGTTAATGGCTTTTATTACTTGATGGTATAAAATCTTTTCATATTCTTATGTAATGAAATTAAATAAACTAATATTGATTTTTTTATTTCTATATATTATAATGTTTGCCAACAATACTATAGTTGTTGTTTGTACATAGATTCAGTAAGAAACATTATTATTTCTATTTCATCAATTACTTTATGCCACTTAAAAATGAATCAGCAAAACAAAGTATTTCACTTGTACTTAATTTAGAGGGACTGCACTTATAATTTTTGATATTCTTCTTAAGGACATCTCAAATAAATAAGAGGCAATAAAGAAAATGTAATAATTGCTTCAGGTTGCAATCCATTCATATCAACTTTCTCATATCATTTCATCATGTAAATTAGACATCTCAATGATTATCTGTAAACACAATGATGAAGCAGCTCTTTTTAACAGCCTCAATTACAATGAACTGAAAACATAACAATGAATTTAACTTTTTTCTTATAGTACTTAGAATTGCTAAAGCTTGAGTGTTTTCAAAAACCCAAGCTCACAAGCTGATAACTAAAGAAGCTCAAGCTATCCATGGATTTTTGACATTTTTGACTATTATTATTGAGTCTGGTAATTTTGATGTGAAAGATGAGTCACGCTCTGATTGTCCAATCACTGAAAACACTGATAAAATCCTTGCAAAAGTCCAGCAAGATAAGTACGTCAGCAGTGTTGATATTGGTATGGAGCTGGGCATTATAACGACAGAAATTCATTACGTCAGCACAATCGAGCAGACCAATTTCTATTAAACAAAAAATTCATTACCAGAATTGAATTTTTTGTTTAATAGAAATTGGTCTGCTCGATTGTGCTGACGTAATAAATTTCTGTCGTTACAATACCGAAAAGAGCAGTATTTCTAATTAGCTATTTTATTGAGCTGGGCATTGATCACAAAACTGTTTTGAATCATTTACACAAAGCTGGCTACAAAAAGAAGCTTGATGTCTGGATTCTGCATGAGTTGAGTGTGCAAAAAATGCTAGACTGAATTAACATCTGTGATGCGCTGCTGAAACACAATGAACTCAAGCCATTTCTGAAAAGTGTCATAACCAAGGATGAAAAATGGATCATGTATGACAATTGCAAGCATAAAAGATCATGGATAAAGGATGGGGAGCCGTCACAAGTTGTCACGAAGTCAGGATTGACACCAAACAAGGTGCTGCTGTGTGTGTGTGGTGGGACTGGAAGGGAATCGTCCACCATGAGCTACTTCCTGTTGGTCAGACAATTAATTCTCAACTCTACTGTGAACAACTAGAGAGATTATGCCAGGCAATTGAAAGAAGATGGCCCAAACTGAATAATAAGAAAGGCGTTGTCTTCCATCATGACAATGCCGACCACACACGTCTTTGGTGACCCATCAAAAATTGCAAGAGCTTGGTTGGGAAGTTATGATGCATCCACCATATAGTCCAGACATAGCACCCTCAGACTATCACTTGTTCCGATCTCTGCAGAACTTTCTCAATGGAATTAGGCTGGTTTCAAAACAGGCCTGTGTAAACCACTTGATTCAGTTTTTCAACCAGAAACCACAGAAGTTCTTCAGCGATGGCATCATGGCTCTACCCGACAGATGGCGAAACATTGTCAATAATAATGGAGCATATTTGGTATAAATAAATTCTATTTCACACTATAAGAAAACCAGTTGAATTTTACTCCATAAATGCCACAAACTTTTTCCCAGACCCAATATTATTTATTAACTCATCCTATTTTAAAATCTATTAGTCACCAGTCAACATAACAATAGTCATAATGAACTTGTATTTTATTCATTTTTTAATTCATTTTGTAATACAGATATCAGCCAAATACAATTGTTCATAAAATAAATACATGTAAAGGCATTTGTAAAAACTATACAAGATGTAAATAATTAATTTATACTACTTAAAAGAATTGTGTTAAAACAACAACAAAAAACAATAGCAACAATATGTTAGTAGTCTATAACAACATATTTTTTATGATAAAAATAACCTAAAAAATTTAAATTGTATCCAGTAAGATTTAAACATTTAAAATGCCATCATTATTCAGAATATAATAGAGCACATAATTAAGATTTGCTTCATAGTAAGTGCAGAGTTATAAAAATCATAAATTGGTTGATCTCCATCAAGAGTTACAGATTAGTAATATAAATGGAATTTAATTATGCCTTATACAGAATCCTGCCTGGATGATTCAATCTCTCTTTGATTCCTAATAATAGACAATTAGTTTGATCTCTTGGAGTCGTGGAGCTTGTTACTTATCTAGTAGTCTCAATTATTGTCATAGTTACTATTACTATTTAATAAAAAACTTCAAATCACTCCAAAAACCAGAAAAAAGATAGGTATTATTGCAAATTTTTTCAGCATCTGTTCATATCAGAATAATTTTCCTTTTAATTCTAATTCATGTTAAACAAACCACTGATTATAAATGATATTTAATAATTTGAACTAAATTTTGATTATTGTTAGAGATCCTGAATATTAACTTAGCTACTCATATCAGTACTGTTAAAGGGTATCCACGCTTGCCCAATTCCCAGTTGTTCGAATCCTATTTGCCTGATTCCAATAGCCCGAAACTCATCTGCCCAAATCCAGCTCAACTGATTTAGATTTGTTATGATATTTTTCCAAGTTTTATTAGCCATAATGTTACTTTCCTGAAATCATTTTTGACTTTTTTAAATTTCCATATTGGAATATTTGTATCTTTTTGTATGGGAAGTTGGTGCTATTTTTTTTGTACTGTTAAAGGGTTAAGTGATTAAAAAAATTTGGTGACTGCTGACTTAAATAATTACTGAATTCTTTTCTTCCAGAAATAAACTATAATATATTATTTCTTTAAATTAAAATGATATAAATTTAATATTATCAGTCCTATTATAAAATAATAAAAGATTTTTAACAGACTGATACCATTAAAGAAAAATATATTTAATAATGTTGAAATGTTAATATAGTTTATAAGGAAAAATTAAAAGGGAATCTTAACTAATGATAAAGTACAAATTTAAATTGTATTGCTATATAACCAGGGTGACCATCTTTTGAAAATAGGGAAGCGGGACAAAAAGAGAGTGAAAGGGAGGAATAAAAATTTTTTTTAACAGAACAAATTAAAAAAAATAAGTTTAAATTTTTGTACATAATATATACATATTTTCTTGAAAAATTAAATTACATAGCTGTATAAAACTCATATTAATTACAAAACATTATTTATTCATAAGTATCATCATCATTGTGAGGATTATATTTATTTTTGCTTTTTGCAAGATTTAGAATTTTTATATCATCTGAAGTATTTAAAAATCCAGGATTGTTAATTTGTAATTTCCTTCAATCATTAGTTAAACTTTCAAATTGTTTAATGATAAATTACGTCTGTCTTTGAGCCAAACTGTTTTCATTAAGCTGAAAATTCTCTCAGATGCAGCATTACTATGTGGAATTGATAAAATATAGCCAATTATTATCGGCAGATTTAGTTCCTTGAATTTATAAAAAAAAGTTCTACCCTATAAATCAGCGTTTCTCAACCACTGGTCCGGCAGACCGGCACCGGTCCACAGAGAAATTTGACCGGTCCGCGAAGAACTTATTTTTATATTTAAATATTACTTATTTACTTATCTTTATATTTAAATATTATTGTAAGTAAATGATAATAAAAATGTTACAATTAACTTATGTAGTAGTTCTTTAATACCTAGTAAAATTTGTTTGTTAAAAAAACCACTGGTCCACGAAATTTTTTTCACAAAGTTTACCGGTCCGCAGGCCAAAAAAGGTTGAGAAACACTGTTCTAAACGAACCTAATACTCACCAAATTTGTCTTCTTTACTGTTATATAATTTATGCCTACGTTAAATTATATATTTATTAATTTTTCATTTGTAAATCATTAGTGGCTGAGGGATATAACTATGGCAATGGTGGCATTGCTAAGATTTGTTGGTTGTTATAAACAATTTTTAAATGTTATTCTACAGTTCTTGTTCTATGTTTTCTGTATACTCAAGAGGCAAGTTATATCAAAAATGCTTTATAATTGTGTATTTAGTTATTTGAGTGTTGAGAATTAAATAAATTATTTCCTATTATAGTGCTGTATTATTTATTTTAGACTACAATATCAAGAATTGATTTACAAGATCTAAGCATTCTGATGGATCACTGCTTAAAAATTTACTGCTAATATAAAGTTAGAGCATATAAAACTGAAAATATCAAATAATTAACCAAAAGGATGAACAGTATTGGCAATAATTCTAAGTTGCTTAACTTCCTAATTACAGTCATCAGATGTCAGCATCAATAAACCATTCAAGAATAATTTATGTAAACAATGGAATGAATATATGATAGAGAAGGATCATTACTCAATACTTATGAAAAGGATGTAAATCCTTTAATACCAGAATTGTGTGAATGGATGATGAAGTGAATTCATGATGTTAAGATAAAAAATATGATATAAATAAAGGAAATGAATGGCACTAATTATTGTTTATAATATGACTAGTGAAGAGGAATAAGACGATGATTATGATATTGAGGATAATAATGATCATATCAGTAATGAATCTAGATTGACTAATATTAAAATAAATATTATAATAATAAGAGTAATAATCCTATATCTTTTCTTAGTTTTTATATTTTATTATTATTTTTTTAATTTAAAATTTCCATTATATTAACAATATTTAAGTTTTCAAATTTACCATTCCAAAATTAGGGTGTCTTCCATGATATAGCATTTTATAAGCCAACAAATATGGTATATTGTATTCATTGTATTAAATATTTCATATATTATTGTTTTCAACCTAAAAGTTATTGTAATCCAGGCCTGCTCTTGAATCAAACAATTTTTGAATCTATAGTTCTACGATTCTACACACAAAAATTCATAATAGTATAAATGCAAAAATATAGTTATTAACAATCATTTTATATAATAAATATTTTCCAAAATATTTTAAGCCAAATTGACAATGCATTATATATTGTTAAACCAGTTTATTTCCTAAAAAATTATATTTATTAAATATATATAAAATTTCTTGCATTTTTCTTAGAGAAACTAAGAAAATTAATTGCTCAATTCATTACATTTCTGGCTTCTATAAATTATTTTTGATATAAGTTAAAAAATTATAGTTTTTAATTTAAATCTTTAACAAACTATAAACATTTTAAGGAGTTTAAACTTACAGAAAATGAACAGCAGGTAAAATTGCTACTACCTTCAGTATCCCTATAAGTTCGGACAGGACGAAACCTAAAATAAAAATAATGTATTTATTTTCAAAATCTGAAAATATTAGTTTCAAAAATATAAATTCAGAGATAAATCATATTTTTATACACAGATTGAAACTCTCTAGTTCATCATTCATAAAATTCTAGAAATACCAAATCATAGAAAAAAACCAAATCACAGAATTTGCTCCCTAAGAACCTCTATATAAATACATGCTTAACAAATATGTGCAGTTATCTATACTAAATGATGAAAAAAAATTATTACATATATAAATGATAGAAATTTTATGTTACATATAAACTGCATTACTATATGTTTATATGGGAAAATTATTTTCTTCGTACAGTACTATATTAGCAGAGATAAAATTATTTTTATAATATCAATCATAGTTTATCATTGCATTGTTATAATATCATATGTAGAAAATTAAAAGGATTCAGCAAAAAAGATGTGGTAAATCTATAGAGCAATTAATCATGTTAGAACAAATAAAATGGTGGACTTTTTTTTTTTTGGATTTTTAATTTGATTCTACTTTTAAGTATGTAGAGCATACATAATAAAGAAATATATTTTACTGTGATATTTGTAAATTTTCATATATTGTATTAAGAAAATGTTTATATCATATCATTGAACTTATTGAAATATTGCATCACTAATATTTAATAAAGTATTTCATATAATTTATAATCAATTAAAGCAAAATTACTTCATATTTTCTTTAGATATCAATTTTTTTTGTGTCAACTAGGTTGATAGTTGTAAATATTTTAAGTGCACCCTTACAATTTGTCTACATTAAAGGAAATGGTAGATCATCTCATCCAGAAAAATCAATGAAGAAGCTATATTTATATTTAAGAAAATTAATATATAAATACAGCTTCATTAATTTTATAGTTTAATTATAATAATTAGTAAAAGCTTTTTATAAGAAGGATCCAAAATTCAATTCCAGATCCTTTAAAATGGCTACTGAATATAAGAATTAATGAATTTGTAGGTTTGTTTCTGGAAAAATATATAAACTGAGAAAAGGGTTTAAATTCAACACTTATCTCAAAGAAATATTAGTTGAAAGTGCCTAATCATATGGAAAGTATATTATTATTTCATGATCTAATCATAATTTTTGAAAACCAATATAAATAAAAAAAGAATCAATGTAATAAAATTCACAACTTGCCTACTGTAAACAAATTTTCTATTCATTGTTGCACCATCGTATCCACCAAAGGGAGGATTAATCTGAAATATTTTAGTTATTTTTTTAATCAAAATATTAAATAAAAATCATTAACAAGATTACTTGATAAAACATAAAAACACTAGATTTATGAAATTTAAAAAAAAAATAATCCGATAATCCAAACAGCACAAACTCCCCTAGCGGACAAATTTTTTAACTAACTGTAAATTAATGATTAATATTTTAAAAAATTTAGTTAAAAAATTTGTCCGCTAGGGGAGTTTGTGCTGTTTGGATTATCGGATTATTTGATTATGCGATTAATCCCCTATGTAGTTGTTTATGATTAAAAAAATAAGTTAACAGAATCTTTAAAAAAGCAAAATTTAATAAAATAACTTCTCAGATATAGCCCATCATCAATAAAAGTGCAACTACAGAACAAATTTAAATTTAAACAGTAAAACTTACAAGGGGTGCTTCTGAACTGTGTAAAAACAAAAATGAACCAAACTTTATAAATAAAGGTAGTATTGATAGATAGTTCGATCAGTCGAATATTAAGAGGTAGAATTCAAACATAAATGCTTAATCAGCAATCAAATTTGGGATACATTCGTGATGCAGAAGAGAAAAACGAGGCATAAGGCGGTCAGCGCACGCTACGTCAGCACTAGTTGCATAGCAACACTGAACTACTTGGACTAGTTTTTATAATAAATCAAATTTAAAAAATTGAAAAGAAACAAATCGAATTATTTCGGGTAAAAGTTTTACCGGAGATTTGTTTGAGGAAATACAAATGGAAGTTAAGGTTTTTAATATACTTAAGGAGTTAAGCATTATCCTCAATGATTTGGGTTTCCCAAATTTAACATCTGAATCAACTCTTGAAGAAAAAGAACTGGTGAAAATTTTATCAAAAACTTATCAAATATATTATCAGAGTATACATCCGTAGAATGTACAGGTAATATATAGTCTAGTATAAAGTAAAATGAAATTGAATTTTGAATAAAAGTTGTTTATTCATTCAATATATTTATTTAAAACAGTTCTTGATTTACATTGATGTCCGCTATCACTAAATATCTCACAGTCAGAATGTTGTTGTAGTTCCCAAGTAGTCACCTATTCTAATGAAGATTCTGATTTCAATTATATTACTGAAGAGGAAAAAGAGACGATAAGAATTACATTTACAAGAAAAAAAGAAATTATAATTTTACACATTAAACATCCAAAATGGAGTGTAAAAACATTGCAAAAAATGGGCGATACTAAAGAAATGAAAAATAAATTTATCCTGAGCAAATGGAAGAAAGAAGTGACAGAAGGACCAAAGAATTGAGAAAAACAAAGAGAAATTAATCGACTAGTTTATGAAGAATTTGCTCGTTCTAGAAAAGAATGTAGAATTATTAGG
>WUQG02001139.1:0-12351 GCA_011317285.2 Androctonus mauritanicus | reverse complement strand
AATGACAGTGATCCGACCGATAGTCAAGAAAATGGCCAAAACATCAACAACGCAGAAGAGACTGTCCCCGTCAAGGACCCGAACAAAACGTTAACCTTCGAAGATCTCTCCCTTCTTTGTGATCTCTTCTATTTGCCTTTTGAGCATGGTGGCCAGGCCATACAGCTTCTCCAAGAATTCAATTGGTTAAAAAGTAATGCCGACATAGTGATGAAAAAGGGCAAAGAGGACACTGCAAGCTCAAAAGCTGATGTGATTAAATTTTTTTTGCGAAAAATTGAGTTTTCAATATTTTATCTTGAATAAACTTAAAAAATTGATCGTAGGTCGAAGAGTGGCATGCCCGAGCAGCCAAGATGAATGACATGTACAACGCGGTAAAACGTTTGCTCCAACGAATGTCCTATTGCAACAACAGAGAACTTTTGTACGATTTGTATGCCTACGTTTGGGACATGACTGGAGTTGTTTCTCTCTTGAATAGCTATGTCAAGTGGTTGGGTAAGTACCAATTTTTTCATCAAAAAGCAAAAATGAATAAACAGCTTATATATTATATTCGGCTTTCGAAACAAACCCAGAAATCTCATGAAAAACTCATTACAATATTAATAAAGCTCCATGGTAAAATATTTTCACCGTTCATTTTTTCCATGTTATAAAAAGGTAAAATTTTGTAAAGTTTAAATGAGTCATTTTTTAAAATTTCATGCATTTATGTGATGAGTTCAGGTGGAATTACAAACCAGTAAGCAGAAAAAATGTACTGAAATTTAAGCTTTCTTCAGCTGTTTTTGAATTCTGGGTTGTTGTCATTTTTTCATCATGCCAAATTGTTTCAGAAATACTATGTATTGCATGGATATGAGCGTTGCACAGTGCAAAATTTTCATATATTTTTTTGGAATTTAATCACGATAATATGATGCTTCAAGATAATTGACATGATGATGGCCATAATTTTTCAGCCTAAAATGAGACGGTGGTAAAATTAATTACTTTTGCCAATTACTTTGGGATATCAGCAACAAAAACACAATTTTAAGAAAGTTTCAGGCGTTGCATCTGACGATCAAAAAAAAACTGTATGCAATTCGTTAAAATCATGAAATTTTCAAAAATTTCAAGAACGAGATTCATTGGATGATTGGATGATAATTGTGAGAAAATCAACAATTTACAAAGAATCTTCATGAAAAAATTCTCAACTTTTTTGTCAGTTTTTTCATAAGAGTTCAGCAAAAGTGAAAATGAAAATTGTCTTCTATCATCAATTGATCTAATTCATAAAATTGATATTTTTTATTTAGTTTTTGGTTCCTAATTATTTATATACTAATTATGGCTGTATGTTTTCCGTTTTGATAGCATTTGGCAGATTTCCAGCAGCGATGACCAATTATACTCAAGGCAGCTACACATGTATGCAATTAGATTTTGAATATGTATTTAAAAAAGTTTTTGCGCGCTTTTTATGTCTTTCAGTCTTAAGTTTGCAACTTGTGCAAATTGAAAATGTAGGCTTACATTCTCACCTCAACAGTCTAACTACTAATTTAATAACATCATAACGAGGGTAGTAACGAAGAAGAGCAAGAGCTTGTTTTATCCAAAACAAGCTCGTTTCAAGGTGAAAATTTCTTTACTAATACCCAAAAAAACCACAGCAATGTGTCTACACATTACTTCGTCGTATTTTTACTCGATTTGAATAAATAATCTTACCTATTTTACAGAATTTAAGCATTTTAAGCATATTCTTGTCAAAAAAAACCTTAGACGTAAATTTTTCTTTGATAAAACTGATCTACAACTTGCCAATTTTTGTCAAAAGGCTCAAGCCGTACTTGTTTTTGATAAAATTTTCCAAACAAGTCATTTTTGAGGAATCTTTACTGAAACTTGCATATTTTCGCTAAAAATTTGAAACCGCTCTTTTTCGTTGCTATCGATTGATAACATCTCGATTTCAATCATCTTTACCGGCAGATAAGAGCTACATTTTTTTTTACTTAAGTTTATTTTATTCCTTTTCAGACCTGAGAAACAATCATTTTTGGATTCAACAATTCATTAAATCGTTGTTTGATTCCAGGTGTATGAATTTACTCTTTCACAATATGCGATACCAATATTCACTTTTCGCTTCTTCTAAATGAAGTTTTTCTCATTCATTATCAAGATTTTACGATGACATTTTCTTTAAAAGCGCAATTTGGTAGAATAGAGCGCGGCGCGAACGCTGCTGATGATTTAAAAAATTTTAAATAGCATTTATCGAACAGGGTTTTCCAACGGTTGGAAGGAAACTTTCATGAGCGGAGATCAAGAGCCATGGGTGTTTAGAGGGGGACTTACAGCTGATTTACAGGTAACTTGAAAAAGACTCAAACAAGTAAATACAGACTCAATTTGTGACAATTTTAAAAAAAGAATCTACAATTTTCTTTTCTTCTATCCGACGAATGTTCGCTCAATTTTGATTTTTCAGCGTCTGATTCCCGTGGACAGTGGAAACGACCTATTCGTCTACAAAGCCCCGGAAGTGCCTAGCAGTAAAATTTTCACGATACGACCATATCTGCCTAGCGACGAGGAAGCCGTTTACTCCGTTTGTAATCAAATTCACAAATGCAAGTCATCCGCCGTAGCTGACAGGTAATTTTGACAAAAACATTTTCAAAATATTTAAATATTTTTTATATAGAGAAAGATTTGGAGAGGATGAAAAACTGAATATTGAACTTGAAGGTAATTTAATCTCAATAGAAATTAATCATAATCTAAAATATAGAATATTTCCTTTCAAAAATAATTTGCACAATAAATATAATAAAAATATAATTATATGGATGAATTTCAATTCACTGAAAATCATTTTTTGCAAAAATATCTGAAATTTCTCTTTCAATGAATTTATAATATATGGCACTAAAAATTAATTCTATCTTGAATTAATTCTATCTTGAATTAAATTTTAGTGTTATGAGAAAATCATACATGCATATTTCATTCTTTTCTAATTATTTGGTGAATATAAAGTATTTATAAATATTTTGATACTCACCAAATATTATTTAGAAGGTTATATTGATATTATATATCATTCTAAATATTATTATTTATATAAAATATTCTAAACATTATATATAATATAATGATAATATAACAGAATGATAAATAACTTTTATATTCAATATAAAAGTATTTATCATCCTAAATAATAATGATCATTATTATTACATAATATTCTTCACTCTAGATTTTGTACAGCTTTATCTTTATCAGGTAATAAATGGTAGCCTATATGAGAGACCACTATATTGATAAGGTTTACCAGTAGATTAAAGATAAATAATCATTCATAGTAGGATGGCCTGGAAGTATTTGAAACGAAAAAAAAATTTATCTGTACTTGCTATTTCTAGTATCTATAATATGCTAGAAATAGTATCTAAGAATAAACTTTACAACAAATGTTACCAATATTTTTTGCAAAGTTTGCTTTTACATCTAAAAGTATAATTGCAAATTATAATAAAGAACTTCCTCTATTTTTTTTTGTATTTAACCAGAGCTGAAAATCATAAAAATAAATAGCTATGGATAAATTTTTAATGAACTAATAATGCATCACAATATAAGTACAATACACTCCTGATTTACCAGGATGGTCAGGAATTGAATAATCTTGGATAATCAATTCCAAGGATAATCAGCAAAATACTCAAAAAAAATCAGGATTTTGGACAGGATGTTTAGTTGATATTTAAATGTTAATGAATTGGAACTGAATTATTTTTATTGTGCAAAGCTGAAGAGGAAATACAGTAAGAAGAAGAATTCTGAATACTACTTAGTATTTAATAAAGTAATTTTTCTTTTGAGTTTATTCATTCCTGCCAATTAACTAGTTGTAATTAATTAAGTTAGAATAAGCAATAAAAAACTTTGGAAAATAATTGGGATTCTACTGTATTGCTATCAAAATTCAAACTTAACTGAATATATTGAATAATACAAATTGCTAAATATAGTATAGCAAAAAAAAAATCTAATCAAAGAGCTCTTAATAATAAAAATGAAATATAAACAGTAATTATTTGAAGTGGATTATATTGCATTAAACAAACATATTAATTATAGTTTTTCAAGTAGTTATCGGCAATATTAGTTTTATTATTTTTGGCTTAAAAATTCAAAAATCTATTCAAATTTTAAAATAACAAAAATTTATAGCATTGAAAAGTTATTTATCCAGCAACATGTTTTGTGATTATACCATAATATAAATTTGTATTTTGCTTAATTTTTATTTTATCTGGTAGCCTAATTATATTATACAATATTTAATTACTGAATTTGATAGAATATATAGTAAATTTAAAGCAAATTAATTTTTACTCAGGGTATTACATAAAAGTATGATCAACAATATATAAAACATAAATACGTGAAACAACATGATTATTTAAATGTTGTAAACTAACATACTTGCAACTTTATAAACTAAATGTTTATGCTCTATACCTCAAAAAGAAAAAAAATGTTGGAAAATATTTTATATAAAGTCAGATATACGTAGGATCTGTAAACAGAAGTTTTCATAAAATCCATTGATTGAATTAAATAAAAATGAAAATTTTATTAATTTTTATAAAAAATATAAAAATAAAAGAAAATGAAACTACTTAATGAAACCTCCCTCTAAATTACTGAAACATAAGCTCAACCTGAATGAAAAAAAGGAGTTAGACACAGAATAATAACCTTGAGAGCAAGTAATGGGAAAGTTTCTGAGAAACAGAAGTATAAAGTCAGAGAAAAACAGGTCTCCAAAAATAATAAGAGTGGAAAAAATGAAGAAAAGAAAAGCCAAGAAAAAGAGATGAATAGAAAATTAAAAAACTAAATGAAAAACAAACAAGCAAGAAAAAACAACTTTCTTCAAGAAAAACCCAGATCAGATTCTTCCAGTTTTGTTTTCTAAGGAAGCCCTCATTCCTTCTTCAGGTTCATTTTGGTTGAAACAAAATCTCCCCATAGATACAATGATCAATAAGTTGGCTTCATTTCCTTTTCAATTCAATATTTCTAGTAAAATAAATTTTTTCTTAAATTTTCTTTTATTGTCTCCATTCATTGTGTCCATTTCTTTGCTTCTCTTGAATTCTAAACCTCTTGTACTACAGACCATTTACATCTTTAAACCACACAAGACTATTCTGTTGCAATACCAATATTAGTATTGATTATGATTCTCACATATACATAAGTTGGGGAATATCTGTATTATGTATACAAGATAAATAAATTACAAAAAGGAAAATTTCATTAAGGGATAAATGTTTTTAAATTTGAAATATATATTTTGTCTAATAGTATATCTAAAAAATTTAGTATGGTTTTTTAGTTAAGCTCAATATATTTTAACAATACAATATATTGAATTTATAATTAAATACAATGCACTTATATATTTGTGAATATTAAATGGAAAAAAAGATACAAAAATAATCAAAATAGAAAATCAATAATCAAAGAAAGAATGTTTAACATATAATTCAGATTAAAATTTGTATCAAATTTATAATAAAATATATTTTAAGTCTTATTTTCATTAATTTTACTACATATGAAAACTAATTTTTAGGTGCTATTGTCACAGAAAAACCTAACGTGTTATGGTCAGATGTTATTGATTTAGAAGATGCAAAAGAAGCTATAAAGGAAGCAGTAATTTTTCCTCTTAAATTTCCTCAATTATTTACTGGAAAAAGGCAACCATGGAAAGGAATACTGCTATATGGAGTAAGAAATTTTATTATTCTGGAAAATATTTTTTTTTATAACTATTTTAGAATTCAGATACTATCTTGCTATGCAATGAATTTATCAGTTTATTTGCTATGAAATGGTGTAATATATTTTACTAAATTATAAATATTAATTACATAATTTTCTTCTTTTTAAAAGTGCAGTAACTGAAAAATACAAGTAATTAAGAAATCTACTATTGTATTGTATCTTATTTCTGCAAAAATTAATTTTGCTAATTTTATTATACATTACTTTAATGATTAGGCCAGTTGAGAGAGAGAGAGAGAGAGAACAAAGTGTTAAATGACTAAATGTGAATAAATTGCATTTTATTTTAGAGGTTTATATTGATTTCCAACATTCTTACTTTTTCAATTTATTGGAGGTTTTTCTTACAATCAAAGATTTGTAAATGTGATTATCTTACTTAATTCGCTTCTTATTTATTTATTAATAAATTAAAGCAATATAACTTGCTTATAATTCCTAAATAAGGGTACTGAAGAGGGACTTGAATAGTTGTCCGAAAATGTTTTATCTAAATAAACATTGTTATACTTGCTGAAAGTGCTTGGTTTTTCCAGTAATAAGATCTTATTTATTTCTTGGAACAATCAATAATATTAAACAGAGATTGTTATAATATTACAAAGAATGTTTTTTATTAATTTAATATCTATATTTTTTATTCTTAAAAATATAAAGTTATACAGTTTCTAATATTTAATAGAAAGAAATAAGAAATGAAGCATATATATGAAAAGCTTAATAATTCAGATTTTAAACAGATCAAATATTTTGCACATTTGATTAGGTCCACACTCTTAAAAAGATTACAATGTAATTTTTAAGATGCAGACCTGATTGAATGTGTAAAATATTTGATTTGTTTAAAAATTTGAATTGTTTTAAAATGTGTATTCTTGTGCATTAGTCTTAGAATTCTCATACTGAAGATGGCCCCTAATATAAGCTGAAAATGTTATATATTACTAAAAAGCATTATTTTGCTTTATGAGCTTACTATATTTATCCATAAGACGTTTTTTACATACAATCACTGCCTAAACGTTAAAGTCAGATTGATTAGTAGACACACAGCACTATGTGGCAGTTACGGATTGAATAGCATATTTCTATTAATATAAACGAACGTTTTCAGTGGTTCTCTGCCACCCTCTTCAGGTTACAAAAGTTCTAATAGAATTCCATTACCAATGTTCCATTACCAAATAGAATTCCATTCCGTTATAAGAAAATAATATAAAAATAAAATAATACTCTCAAAGAAATATGGAAAACATAATTGCATAATAAAAATACATTACACAATACTATTATAATGGCAGAACGTTCTCATAAAAAAAAAGAATTTGCACATTTTGCAATTCTTCATATTTTAATATATATAAATTCATTTTTCCTTAGATTAATCTTAGACACATTAAATAATATTTTATCAGAGGTCAATATTCCATCAATGTATTTCTGTAAATAAAGCAAGTCTTGTTGATGAAGAAATTGCTTCATAGTTGGTAATTTATTGATATTTAAAGATGCACTAATTAATGCATTATTCTGTTTGAAAGTTTGATTATTAATTCAATAGCTTTGTTATATTCTGTAATTAATTTATGTGAGATTGATTGTGGAGCACTATGATACAAAATTATGCCATAATTAATAGTTGAAACAATTGTTGAAAAGAACCATAGTCTCAAAGTTTCAGAATGAGAAATACAGCTGATATATTGACGAATAAATTCTATTTTTTATCTTAATCAGTTATTGATTCAATATGACATTTATACAACAGCTGAGTATCCAGTAGTATTCCCAAATCAGAATGATGCTCTGCTGGAAAAACTGTAATATTAAAAAGAGGTAAGTAATTTCCTTCATTGATAATTTTATCAAGAGAAAATAACATATTGGCTATTTTCTCTATTGAAAGTCAAATTATTCTGATTGAATCAGATAGTTAGTGCAACTGTTTTTCTTGAAGTTGGTTTGTGGTTTTTCTTAATCCTTGTAATATTATAATATAGGAAATGAAAACAATTTTCTTTCATTAAATTAGAAAAATATTTTCATTTCTATTTTGCCACTTGGCAATATAAGTAGCAAATTAACTACTTATATTGCTAAGTCACAATCAGGTGACAGAAGATCATTTTCAGTACTCAAAAGAGTTAAAAATTACTATAGTAAGGATCACTATCAGACCACAAAAATTAAACAATTTATCATATTATATATGCATAAGGATGTTTTAAATGATTTTTTTAAACTATGATGATTTAATAAATCAATTTATGGAATTAAAATTTGTAAAAAATATGTAAATTGAGATATTATATAGTGTATATAATCTGTTATTGTAGTATACTGTTTTTCTTTTAAATAAATAAAAAGATTAAATTATGACACATTTTTGGAGATTAGATTATGAGTTTTACTTAGGCCCAAAATTTTCTGAATCTAGCACTGCTGTCAATTATGTATCATTATATAAATGAAAGTTGTTCAAACAATTATATAGAAATAAATAATTTTTATAGAAAGTTGCTACAATATTCTTTTTGATTCTATTGAGATTCTTCAATAGACCAGAAAGACTATTGATATTAAATTTTTGTGTGCTTAATCATATTGAATTCTCTTCATAATTTGCTTTCTTATCCATATGTTGGTCTTGTGGTATCTCTTGGTGAATTCTAACATGTATCTTTCCATGCTTTTTTTGGCTGTTGCTAGTTTCTGTTCCATTTTCTTTGTAAGGGTCCATGTTTCACAACCATATGTCATTATTAGTAAAATGTCCTGTGTTAAAGAATTTCCTTTTGAGGCATATTAGTATCCTATTGTCCCTTATGAAGTTACTGTATCAACCACAGACATGCCATCCCAACTGTGTTCTACGTTGATTTTCTCTCATCTAGTCCCCTTGTGTTATGTACTTGTTCTAAGTACTTGTATTCTTCCACTCTTTCGATTGTCCAGCCTTTTATCTTTACTGGTTGTGGGATTACTTCTGTATTGAGCATTATCTTCATCTTCTCATAGTTAATTTGCAGTCTTATTTTTTCACTTTGTGTCTTTAAGTCATTTAGCATTTTCTGCAGTTTGTTTAGTATTTGAGCAAACAGTACTGCCATCTGCAATCTCAGGTGATTGAAATATTCTCTATTGATGTTTATTCCTTTATGCTCCCATCCATTTATTTGTTAGACTATTTCTTCTAGGCAGGTTGTGAACAATTTCAATGAGATGCTGTTTCCTTGATAAACTCCTCATTAGATTTTTATTTTCCCACTATCTTTATGTAATCATATGGCTATTTCTTCTTCATAAATGAAATGCAGTAATTATATACTATTCCTGATTACTTAGTGCCATTAAGATTGCTTCTGTAGATACTGAGTTGCCTCTGTAGATACTGTGTTGAATGCTTTCTGATAATCTATGAATGCCATACAGAGTGGAATGTGATAGTCTTTACAGTTTTCTTTCAGATGGTTGAAACAATAAATATCACTGTTAAAAAAAATCTATTTAATGGAAGTCAGGATTATTTGTTTATTATATTATCTACTGTTTTAAAAATTTAATCTACTATCATGAACTGAAATTATATGTATTAATAATAATAAATAAAAATTTCATTGATTAATAACTGCATTAAATCATTGATAATTTGATGATTATGGAGAGAATTTTATTTTAATATTTTTATTAAAAAATTAAGTTATAAAAATTTAATATTTAAATTTATTGCATAATTTTTAATTTTAGGATTTACAAGATCTCTATGAAAAAAATAATAATCAAATAGAGAAAATTGTTCATTTAGTAAGAGGTAAACTTTCCAAACAAAATAGAATCACTCTAGGTGCTCTGATTGTGTTAGATGTTCACATTAGAGATGTTATTGATCTTCTTATTAAAAAAAATATTGCTTCTGATAAAGACTTTCAATGGATTTTTCAATTGAGATATTATTGGAAAGTAAGTATTTAAAAAAAAAAAAAATGTTAATTTATTTTGAAAAGTTAAAATAATACTGTACCCTCTCATGTATGAATTTTAAAAATAATAAATAAAATTTATTATCATGAATAGTTCATCCATAATGGAAATATTTGAAATTAATAGACAAACATCTCAATTTTCTTCTTTAATGGTAAATTACAGATAGTTTACATATTCTCATTTAACAAATTCCCAGGTATGTGAATTTTTTCAAATATGAAGTATTAAAAAATTCAAAAAATATGAATATAAATTGCAAAAAGTAATTGCTAAACATTCATAAATAAGCATTTCAAATTATATATTGGATAGGCAAGTTCTTTAGTAATAAGAGCTTTGAAAAAAAAATTCTTTTCATACATTTTTGAATATTCAAAAGCTGCAGAAAATATTATTTTAAAATTATATTTATAAATAATAAAAAACTCAATTATATAGTAGTCTTATTTATCAAAGAAGAATATATTTAATCTCTAATAGTCACTGTTGGAATTAATTTTGACAGGAGCAACACAAGCCATCAAATGTCAAAACATTTTTTGCCAACTAAATATGATGATAAAATCCATTTTAACAACCCTTTTGGCTGGTATTATTTAAAAACTAAAAATTTGAGATTTCAAAATATCTACTTTTTACTTATCTTTAAAACATTTATGAAATAAAATATTTTAATATTGTTACATATCTATACTATTATAGATTATTAATATAAAAGTTTAAGAAAAATAGCAATAAAAACCAATATTGTCTCTGGAGCCACACAGAGGGAGCCACATGCTGATCATTGCTCTCTCTGTGTGGATTTGGGAGTCACAATTTGCTGATCATTGTTATATATGTAGCTACATAATAAAATATTGACAGAGTTTTTGCTACAACTGAGTTTGTAGCAAAAACTCTTGTCTATTACAAAATCAGAAAAATCAAAATGACAGCAAAAGAAATAGAAATTGCAAGCTCTCTGGCCACCATGGTTTTACCAGTATATTATGTAAATAACTTTCATTTTCAGATTGTGCTGAAGTAATTCATCTATAGCTTCTCTACTTATCTATTAATAACAATAAAGAATAAAAATTCTTTAACATTTATATGATATAAATAATTTTATTATTATTATAATTTGCTTGATTTTAAAGGTCATCTTTTAGTTTCTTTAGATAGATAAATTGCATACTATATATAAAATATATTATTCTGCAAAGCTATGATCACTTGTGTGATTATTTTGCTAAGATAACAAGATTTATAAATGATAGTTTGTCTTATTTTTGTGCAATTTATGATGTAAAGATTCATGATGACAAATAGATGAAGTTTAAAAAATATTTTTTTTTTTTAGGATAACACAATAGAAATATGCATGATGAACTGTTCCTTGAAATATGGATATGAATATCTTAGAAATACTTATAGACTTGTTATTACACCACTTACTGATCGTTGTTATAGAACATTATTTTTGGCCTTGCATTTACATTTAGGAGGTGCTCCCGAAGGACCAGCTGGTGTTGGAAAAACAGAAACAATTAAAGATTTAGCCAAAGCTATTGCTAAACAATGTATTGTTTTCAATTGTTCTGAAGAGTTATCGTATATAACACTAGGAAAATTTTTTAAGGTAAATATAGAACTTTTTATATAATCACTTTTTAACAGTAAAATTTTAGAGCATAATTATCTACAAATTTTATTTTTATGCAAAATTTCTGGCATTCAAAATATATTTTTAAATTTTCACTATAATTTAATAATGAATGCCATGTTTTAATTAATAAAGTAATATCATCATAGTCATGACATTATAATGAAAGTGAATATACTTTTCATAACATTATTAATAATAATGAACTATCAATGGTAATGTTATCATTATATTATTCAAATATATTGCATATACTGTAAAACAATAGTTATATCTCTTATCTTATATGAAAGCTGTGTACCTACCATATCATAATTTTTTTTAATTTTACAACAATAGTACATAATAATTTATGTAAAATTATTTCATAATTATTATTGTAAATTAATTACAATAATACAGTTAATTACATTAACTGACATATTACATTATATGCAATATGTTAGTTAACAGCAATATGTAGTTATACATATTGCATTAATGCCAATTAATGCAATATGTATGTATTGTAGTTATATATATTAACAGAGTTAATATGTATAACACAGCATTGATTAGCAACATATTGCATTAATTAGCACTAATGCAATAGGTAGTTATACATATGTATTTATGCAATATGTATTATTGTTATCAGTATACATACTGTTACAGTATTGTTAACTGACATAATGCATATAATGCATTCAGGAATATAATTCTTATATAAATGAAGAAAAACTCTGTTAACCGTAGAACTGCCTGCGCAGAACGGCTACTGTTTACGCAATTTATGTAAATTGCGTAAATTTTTACGTAAGTTTATAAATTATTAATTCGTCGCGACAGAAATCGATTGACATAAATATTAT
>WUQG02001128.1:0-12351 GCA_011317285.2 Androctonus mauritanicus | reverse complement strand
TAAAATAAACCTCTTTTATTGTTCATCCTCGATGCTAAACTATATAATTTCCGAACTTGCACGTTCGCTTTTTTTTTTTTTTTTTTTTTTCTGTTTTTTCCCTCCTAACGGTTAAAATTTATTCATTTATTCTCTCTCAGAGGAAGATTCGCCCTAGATTTAAACAGGAGAAAACAGATAAAACAAAAGATTACGTATACTGTAATTTTATTGTATTTTGCTGTTTATGTACACTACGGGGTTCTTTTTTTCGCGTGTTTCTGGTGTTTAATTGTTTAAACTCGTGACATCGTGGCTATTGTTAAGATATCGGCTCGCTCACAACACGACTAAAAACCGAATAATACCAAAAAATGGAAAGCATATTAAAGCTTATCTTTGGTAAAATTAAATCGATGTTTAAAATATTTAAGGAAAGAAAAATTAAACTGGAGTTTTTCTTTACACGTAAAGATTCCGTCAATATTTATTTTGAAGAAAGATATTTGTGCATTTGTAGCAACGCCCATTAACAAAAGGAGAAAGAGTACGAAGGAAAAACAAATCGACCATAGCCTTCATTGTCAACAGGCTCCATCAATAATGTGTTTAATAATAATTAGCATGTAATTGTATCTAGGCTAAAAAGAGGAGCAAGAAAAGCATAGCGATGCTGCATTTGTTAGTAATGTCGCAATGAGAAACTATCACTCTTTGTTCTGTTTCAGAAAAGGAATAGAGGATAGGAGGGGAAAAAAAAGAGGAAAGAAGAAGAGGAAAAAAAAAAACTTTCTCCCGCTTGGGCTAGATAACAATGCACATGCTGTGCATGTTTCTGGAGGAAAAAAAAAAGGTAACAGATAATCGTAAATCACGAATGAGTTAGTTTTAAAAGTTCTTTTATTACCCACATAATGTTCTGTTAAAGTTGAGATATTTTCTACGCAGACGGGTTTTTTAAAATTTCAAAAAATCGTGTTAATTATCGTTTAAATACGCCGAGATTTTTCTGGTGAAAAATTTTATATCTAAACGATATTAAACACGTGTATAAGGGGGCCATAAACGAAAACGCGAGTTGTAATTTTTTTTTTTTTTTAAGGAGCGCAATCTTCACTTATTTGAACAGATTTCAATTAAAAAAAAAAAGAATAACGATGTGTTTCGTAGGGAGAAAAAATAAATAAAAATGATGGAAAATAATGACATTTTTGGATGAAGAAGAATTTTGAACATATTTTGGTGTTAATGATTAAAAGGCAAATTGGGAAATTTCATCGGGTCGAAATGTTGCGTGTCGAGTAACATCTCCCCGAGATGAAATTTACGTTAAGTCTAGTTGTGTTCAATGATTACTTGTCACAGCCAACAATTTCATTTTACTCGATAATTTAGCTGGCGGAGGTTTTGGGACAAATTCCGAATTGGCATCTTAAAGAGATCATTTCTCAAACTAATACTTGTTCTTTTGTGACTGGTGGAATTGAATTTAATCAAGAGAGTAGCGAAACCCGCTATTGACCTATCACTGTTCTTGCCACACGTGTTATATGAGTATTCGACTCACCCTTATTGATCAAGTGCGTGCACTATACAAGCACACACCAACACTGTAGCGTGTTGCAGTGGGTGGTGCTTGATTAGTCATTTGTCTAGTTGCATGGCTCCAGATATCGTGCCGTTTCTCTTTAAAAAATAAAAAAATATGTAAAAAGATAAGCAAAGACTTCTATTTTGTAAATCATTACGAATGTTAACCGTGACATAAACCATTTACAATCCACAATAATCACGTAACGCGAATAACTATGTACATAAATATTTTTCTAAAAGGTCAAGTTCCGTACGTTAAAAGAACGTTTCGTGTCCTTTACTAGATGTTCTCGTATTCTCTTTTCTATTATCGTCTCGTAAATTTTCTCTCTCTAATCGCATCGGCACTACGCTGTGCTACTTTAGTAACAATAGCACAAAAGACCAGCGCGTATATTAAAGGGTGGGTACAGATATGCCAAAGCGACGACCCTTTGGGAGACTCTAGTTTTATATTGCAAGATGCGAAGAGAAATTTGGGTCACAAAGAGGGGAAGGAAACTAAATAAATAAAGAAATGACCTAACTAGAAATCGAGCTAGTCAACTGAACGACAGAACAAAAAACGAAAAAAAGAAAGAAAGAAACCATTTCGATTTTATTGTATACTTCCATTTTCCAGTTGTGTTCTTGCTTTTGTATCTAAAATGCATTTCTACCAGATGAGGGAACTACACAACAAAACAACGTAATAATCTCTTTTACTACCCAATGCATTTCTATAATTGAATGTACTGCTGATGGTTTCTATATGAATGCTGACGCATGATAGAAAATAAATAATATTTAGCATGGTGAGTGCTTCCGACTTTTCTTTTTTTACAATTCTTTATTATGTTAGAAATCATCTAAAGTTATTTATTATGTCATATATATATATATATATTATATAGACAATGTATTCAACGAAAAGATGTACTTCTATATATATATATAAGCTTATATTCAATTGATCAAAATTAGATAAACGAAATTAAATTTAACGGAAATAATGCAATCTAGGTTATGAGTAAGTTAACCTTAATGGAGAAAGTAAAGGTTGTAGAAAGGTATCAACTTACATTTTAGGTGATTTAAAGTGTTAAGAAGTTGAAGAACTGGACTGCTCCAGTAAAACTTCTTAAATTAAATGATTAAATGGTTTATAGTTGTATAAATAATTCGATTTTTTTATGCTGCATTTTAAAAAATTATATAATAACTTAGAATTTGTACATCGGCCAACAGAAATAAGGAAAGGAAAAAAAAAGTGGCGTATGTACCAGAAACGTTATTTATTACACCGAAAAATTGAATATTCCGTGTTATTTATGCCATTTCAACAGTTATGTAGCTCGTAATATCGACAAAGCACATGCTGTAGGAAGATTCGATTATGCACACTATCTACAGTTACTGCTCTGAGAAAATAAATGTCGTCGGAGTTAACTTTAGTGTATATATTAGACCGACTGCATTTGTATATTTTTCTATATAAATTCCGCTTCCCTCCACCGATCTATTTTTATTGTTATCCATATTCTATCGTTGGAACTCGTAAAAGAAAAAAGAGGCATACAAAGAATGTCACGTGATGCGAGACCTTAACCTTCGCTTCCGGCCTTCTGCCGGGTTTTTATACCTCCGACAATCGCTTTATTTCTATAGCAAAAGTTATTCTTCGTATGCAGAAATGTATAGTTTGTTATCTTAATGTTAATACATAAAGCCAGAGAAAAGAATGCGACAAAAGGACAAGAAGAAGTAGAAGAAGGAAAAAAAAGAACTGTTAAAAATGAAACTTACTGGAACAGAACAAAAAACAATTTCTGGCATTTGATATGCGTGACTGATCGTAACTTCTCGGACAATGTCGTCTTATGACTTAACTTTCTGTATAAAACTGTACGATATGGCTTTGCTTTTAGCAGAAGAACAGACGATGTATCAAAACTGTCCATACATTCGATACTTTTTTTTTTTAAGAAGAACTGCTCTGCTGAATCGATGACGTCTATAGAATAGAAAAGTAGTGGAATTAAGCTAAAAGTATTGTTAAAATCGAGTCACGAACTAGTCAATTAGGAGATTATAAAGAATATTAATAAGAGAGAGAAAAGTCCTTACTCTTCTGCAGTCTAATGACCTCATTACACTGGAAAGAAATTGTGAAATAAAGTGAATATGGGTCATTGAAACACATCTCCAGCTGGTTTTAATCTTCATACACAGCTTGCAATAAAACACTTATAATGACATTTGCTTTTTTTTTTTTATATGTTCTATGGCTATTTAATGGAATTGTCTCAAAAACGCCAGATGGCAAATAACTAGACTAATTTTATATTTTTAATCCCGATAGAATGGCACAAAAATGTAGATAAATAAACATTTATTCGCCGAAAACTGGATTCCTGGAACAACTACTAATGATTATAATACACTTAAGTTTTGTATTAAATGCGAAGAGTTCCAGCTGTCATCACACGGTATTTGTAAAATATCAGCTAGATAAATTGCAGTTTTCCTCCCCCCCATTTTCTACGTTTTCTAACAAAACTGCAAACAAAAAAAAAAAGAGTATTTTAAACAAAAATTAAAACGTAGAAAAAAAAATAGAAAATTTCAAACAGTGATCGGTATCATAAAAGGAGAGAGAGAGATGTCTACAACTCTTCTATCTTGTATAAATCTTTAAACTTTTTCATTATAGTTTAATTATTTTTTTTTCTGCAGTAAAAAACTACAAGGCTATTATAAATTAATCTATCTTTATTACGTTATACTTTAATGCAGAAAAGATAAAAAAAAAAAAAAAAAAAACTGAATAGATTGACAGTTAATGACATAAAAACTGGTCGAGAAAATATTATAATTTTCTAAAAAGTAATTACGGTAATTGTAAAGCTATCGTTTTATCAATCACTTCTAAGAATGAGTTTAGGTAATAAAATATCTATGACGTAAATAACATTCAATTAATTTAAAAAAAAAAAAGGAAGGCAAGAGACTTAAAGAGGTGAAGAATTGGGAGTTGTTGTTGCGAATTAAGGCATTTTTTAATTATATTTTATAAAGTAGAAACTTGATTAATATTAAAATATGTAAAAGATAAACTCTTGCTGAGACCTGAATTAATGTTTAGAGAAAATCTAATAATTAAATTAGTTTTATTTTTACTTATTTCTTTTATTATTATTATTTTGGAGAGAGAGAGAGAGAGTATGGAATTACAAAGTTTATAGCTGAATGAGCAAGATAT
This sequence comes from Androctonus mauritanicus, assembly GCA_011317285.2. Classification (NCBI taxonomy): domain Eukaryota; kingdom Metazoa; phylum Arthropoda; class Arachnida; order Scorpiones; family Buthidae; genus Androctonus; species Androctonus mauritanicus. The sequence goes on along the minus strand of WUQG02001128.1, from coordinate 7,538 downwards.
TGAATTAAGTTTACAAAAGTTTTATTTTATTTTTTAAACTCTGATATAAATTCTTAAACTTTGTTGATTTTTCTAGAAATCGGGATAGATAAATCCTCACATTATCTTCCAATGAGAGATGTCCTCGACATTTGTTCTTGACGGTTGTCATTGCAGAAAGTGCTTCTCATTCCAATGTAGGAGAAAGACTAGAAGAATACTACTCATAAGATTTTTTTTTTTCTTTTCTTTTCTTAGTTGAGGATGTCTATTTTTCGATCGAAAGAAATTCACCAGATTGCTTTGAATGTTCGATTTTTAAATTTGCAATCTCTCTTTTCTCTACTTGAATAGACTCTTCATATTTTCTTCGGTGTAAGGTTAATAGGTCCTGAAGGATGTTCCTTTCTCAGTCAAAAATTCTGACATTGAATGATGGAATATGGTAACTATCCTTTTAGATACCAGATACGATCAAATCTTACTCTTAAATTTGTTTTTCGAGATGGTTTGACGATTCGTATCTTTTCTTTACTCTCCATCTAAATTTCAACAGGTTTCTTTATAAGAAAATAAATACAGTAAGATTTGGTATAACATTCTTAAAAATTCTTGTATCCATACCTATAATAATGCAATAAAAAAAAGGATAAAAACACATCTAGTATAGCAGATTCTTACAAACTGTTGTGATATGTATGAATGGAGTCTTTACAAAACAGGAAAAAGTAATAAATAATACATTTTTTTACACCATACCTTTCTTATAATTAGTGCTATTAAACACACAACTAAATAAATAAATCTCTTTATTGCTCTTTAAACTATAACAATAAGTTAAAGCGTAGTTACCTAAAATCCGAAATCTCAGAAAATCGGAATTCTTATGTCGCATATCGGATTTATTGATACTTATATACTAATCATTTTTTAAATTATATAGATTAATAATATTGCTGATGTCATTAAAGATTAAAAAAAATTGTTTAACTATTTTTTTTGGTCAATAATCGACATTGAAAATTGTCATTATCATCATCACATTCAGTTGGAAAATAATCGCTGGCATCGCTTCTAAGCTCAGATATACATATTTTTAAAAAAGACAGTAAAGAAAATAAAAAAACGAAAGAAATATTTCTAAAAAATAAACTAATCCGTTCGAAATCCAGGGCATTGTTGATATTCAGCTTTATATGTTTTGACTCCAGTAAAAATCGGTCTTATCTAGTTGCAGTGAAGATTCTTTTGTCTTTACCGAAAAACAGTTTCATCATCAGTAATTACCGATTTCATAAAAGTTTCATCACTGCTCTTGTGGCAGATGGCCAGAAGATTGTCTTTCTGCTCTCAATTCCTAGAACTCCTCCAAACAAACTTTCTACACCTTCTCCCTTACCGAACCCACTATATTTAATACCTCGACACCATTCTTTCCTATTGTAACATATCGTAAAAATATATAAACGTTACTTTCTTTTTTTTTCCTTGCATTTATAATATTTTGCAAAAAAAAAAAAAATCTGGAAACTCTTCTTATTTTTCCCTAGACAAATACTCAGTTTATTTAATTTGTAAAATAAATTAATTCTAGATGACATAATAAATGTGTAAATAGGCAATTTGCTTCATTTACTGCTAACTGAAATTTTTTGACAATGAAAACATTAACGAAAGGAACTTTAATTAAACAATTTTTTCATTTTTTTTTTTAAGATCGAAAAAGGAAGCTTTACAATTGTTCACTGTTTGAGTATCTTTACTAAATTACATACTAATTTAAACCTTCTTATTAAAAAAAAAAAAAAAACTTATAAAATAGTTTGAAAGTCGAGTGGAATTTTATTTATAGTAAAGAATAAAAAAGTAAAACATATTTCATTCGGAGAACTCGCCATAAACTTTAATTGAATTTTATATTTTCTATAATTAACAATTCTTAACCGTAACTCATTTGAATTAAAAGTTTAATGGTTAAAATTTAAATTACAATAATTGATAAAGTTTATTAGAATATTTAATTCGTGTCAGGCCATTTGTCAGAAAGATTATTTTCCTGCATTTCATGAATAGATTCGTTTGCTTCGAAAAATTCATCGTAATTAAAGTCGTCGGGAATCCTACTGAAATGTGTTTTAAGAAGGAAAAATTTGTAAGAACCTCTGGGAGTAAAAATAATAATAAAAAAATATGAGGAACAAGCAACAGAATATGAGGATATTAATAGTATTAGTTAGTGTTGTAAAATCTTATGGAGAAGGGTTTTTGTTTATTTTAAATAGAAGAAGTGGAGCAGACGGTGCCGAGTGTCTTGGCTTTGAAGACTTTAGTCACACAGTTGACGCCAAATGCAATTATGTTTGTGTGTATCTGCGATTTCTTCCTCAATACTTAATAACTTAGATGGAAACCGTTTATTCTTCTGCTTTATTACGAGAGAAACATTCGTGTCAATGCACTTCTACAAAGCAAAATTAGGCCAGGCATTATTATGGCCAGTCTCTCGTCCGACGCCTCTTACAAATTACATTTATTTATTTACCCAAAAATGTTTTCCAAACTAAGAAAAATAATAATAAAATCTACGAAAATGGAAGAATCGTCCCATAAAACAGTTGGGAGAACGGAAAAAGAAAAAAATTTTCTGCATTAATAAATTGATCGAAAAAGAAAAACTTCTTCGACTCCATCTAATTAAGAAGAGTTATTTATTTTTATATGAAAGAACAACAATTACACGAAAATGAATTTCAACATTAATGTATTCCGTTAACCAAATAAAAGATAATAGGATTTAAAACAAGAATGGACACAAACCATTAATAAAATGAGTTAAAGAGGCAACAAATGACTCCAACCTTTAACATTTAATCGCCAGATGAATATTAGCGGCCTAAGAGAGGTTACACTGCTTAAAATTTGTCAAATGTTTAATATATTTGTAAGATCTGGCGTAGAATCATAGCGTATAAAAAATTTTGCCAGATATTTTAATATTCATTAAATTTATATATACGTATCTCTTCTGGAGTAACTTAGTTGGCCTTAACAAGTTAAAGATGCTCGTTTTGATGAAAAGTAATTATGATTATTGCAATAGCATCGCTTCACTGGTTTCTTTCATTGGCGTAGAGCTCATTTTTGCTTCTTTTCTCATTGGATTCTCTTAATAGAATATTTTATAAACAAAGTTATTTACTCTTTTAAAGATAATTCGATAGATAAAACGAATGGAATCCATTGAACAAACCGAATTAAATCTTCGTCTGTGAACAATTTTCAAATCAGTAAAGTCTTACGGAGAAGAAAGCGTGTCCTCTGAACTATTCATCCCAAGAAACAATCAGAGAAACGTAACACACTTCAATCAATGTTACTTTCATCTGGAATCAAATTACTCGGAGCGTGCTCGAAACAATGAGACAGCCAACAATTTCCAATAGCCAATTCTCATGTTTCTTCGTTGATAGTCTAGATATAAAAGATGAATTACATCTTCCGCTTACCACGCCAAACTGAATACGTTTGTAAGCACTTTTTCGCTAAAGGTTTTTATCTCTACACAAAATAGAATAGAAACATTAATTTGGCGAGAAATTATATGTGGATAACAAATGAAGATCTCTCTGTTGACTTACAGCATCTTTTTTTCCCTAACTGCCGTACGTACTAGTACTGAAGAAGATAATATGATTGATTATCCTACCAAACGGAAGAGTCATTCGTGTTTAGTCGGGATAATAGAAAACGTGGGCATAAATAAAAATTTAAATCGCACATAAAGAAGTGTCTCTCTCTCTTTGTCTCTACCATATAAATGCGATGCGATGCTTTTATCAAAACTGTTTGTAATAAAATTCGTTTGTCTCCGTTCTTATCTCTGCTCGAAACAGTACATTAAATATATTTCTACACGTAGAGATTTGCAATTTTACTGCCACTGTATCTTTAGGTAAAAAAAAAAAATAATCGACATTAGTAAGTAGACACGAAAATGAAGAGTTTTTTCTGCTAGAAAATTATCTGGATATTCGCATATTAAGCAATAATAAATATTTAAAATTCGACAAAAAGGCGCCTTCTGTTGCTGTTTACTGACAATACAGTGAAGCATCTTATTAATCATGCACCCAACCCCACTACGTAATGTAACAAAAGAAAAAAAACTCGTAAAAATATATAAAAATTTACATTATCTTTAATAAGTTTAATTAAGAAAAACTTTTTAAATACCTACCACGCTTTTGTTCCTTGTTAATTATCTAAATTGCTCTTTGCAAATTTTATGAGTGGGTGGATACTAAATTACGATTTTCGAAAATTGATTTTCGATAATCCCATTTTACAACACATTAGTTTCATAAATTACAAAACTGGATTAAATTCTACAATATAATTATCTTATTAATACGAAGACATCATCAATAACGCTTAAAATATATGTCACATTATGTTATAATTCCGTTTTAAAATTCCAAACGGTGGCGTAATTAACTGAGGAATATATTTATCACCAAGATTTATCCTCTCTGTTCTATCTTTACTCGAGAGAAGATGACATAAATATGGATGTCTAAAATTTGATAGTTAGTAATTCGTGTAGGATTTCAATTAAATCTACTTAATGCATAACTTAGATCATGCCAGAGACAAAATTTTGTTTGTAACTAACGAGAGTAGCTGCAGAGCGACGTATTACTTATTCCAGAATAGTGCTCCAACCGGTTGTTAATATAAGAAGCCATATTTTTAAATTCTACAGCTTTAATATTCGAGAGTGGGTTTTTAAAAGCACTTTGGGAGTATTTAAATAATACTAATAGCGTTTTCTACTTTTAGTATGGCGGTGGAAAACTACTTGGCCAAATACAAATTTCTAAGTATATTTTTACCGATATGTGACTGTCAGGTAATGGGATTAAGCATAAAATATATATATTCATTTTATTGAGTCCTTTTTGTCTTGAGTAAATTTACATATTTAATCTCAAAAAAACATCTTCAAAAAAAAGAGAATTAAAATATTAATTATCTGGCGAATTTTATGGATTCGTCTGTATTTGTGTGTGTCTGTGTGCGCTAAAGGTGCAGTACTTGTACAATATGGATTGTGACCTTTTGTGCGCGTTGCAGGTGCAACATCGATTATATTGATTATTACTATGGGAATATTTATACCTCATATAAAGGTGCTTCGTACAAAGTGCATATCGATGATTTCGATTCGGTATAATAACTGCATTCGGAAATGGTGGTGAACGGTTTAAAAATACTTGGAATGGTTGTAAAGTATAAATAAAAGAGCTTAAAATAGTAAATTTAGCGAGAAACACGACAGCAACAACCGCCTTTAATCTGAGAAATTCACTTCTCGACCAATAATCGATGATAGTACCCTTAAGATGAATTTCGGTTTCCTTTCCATATCCATTCAGTTCCAGTATTTTATACAACCAAACAAATCGGTGTGGAAGACCAACTCCTTGCTACGTTTTGCTCCAGGGAGTTCGAGGTTTACTACACCAACAATGAATTTAATATCTAGCTACACGTTTCAATAGATACACCATATTGAAGTAGTAGGTAACAGCTTATTTCGTCATAACAGCTAGTTCTCTTTCATATACTTGGCTTCAATACTTTTCCGAGAAGTTTGAGTTGTCTAGCTGACTTCAACCTGTTAGGAACCGAATTAATGTTATTATCTAGTGCTATCCTTATTATTGGTATCGATCGAGATAGTAATTACACTTGTCTGTCTACCCTGTAACTACACCTCCGGTTGTATTGGATATAATATCGTAAATACCACTATATATACTTAATGCAGTTCTCTTATTGAATAAATGTAGCCGAGTTTATACTGATTGTATCTGGTTTGTATCCGAAATTGTTCTGTTTTATGCTAAACCAATTATTGTGCTAACAATGAAAAGTGCTGATGACGTTTCTGAGAATTACAGCATGCAGTTAATGAGTGGATTGCTAATTAATCGGCTGTTGGGTAAATTTCATATTTGATCTATCCGCCCAGTTAACATTAGCCAAATTAAAGCTTTAATAAAATGCAGGAGACGACTTTATACATAATAAAACACCAAAATGAATAGATGCGTTGTTGTGTATTGTAAATAATACCTGAGAAGATTATTTTTAATTATCTCCCAATAGACTACTGCAACAACTGGTTCTCTAATTTAGATTAAAGCGTCAAAGATGAATCTTTAATCTTACTTACGTGATTATCACCGAAATCTAATTTTTGACGACGCTAACAATAATGAATGCAGCGAAAATTAGTTTAAAGAAAATTAATTTGCGCTATTAAGTCTACCATCAATAATACACAGCTGATAATTTTTTTCGTTCCTTAATACGCCTTTGTGCAATCAGTGGCAGCTGGAATTAGATGATGAGATAAAGATCAATTTATAAAGATTGGCAGAGTATCAACGAGTATTTTATACTTTGCAATGCTTAACGATGATCGATACTCGCTGTATTAAAAGTTAAAGATAACATTATAATGCGCTCCAATGAAAACTCTGATAATTTAAAAATAATAATAATAATAATAACCTTAAAAAGATCGAATGAGATTTCGCATTCGGTTGTTAAAATCGATTTAGGAATATCGATTTTTTTAAAATCGATTACAATATAAAAATAGTATTAACTATATTAAAAAAAATCGATTACAGTGATCAATTTCAACTGTTACAGATAGCATGTTGTGAAATCGACAATATTGGTTACAATCTATAGCAACTGATGTAGACGTTAACTGTAATCGATATATTAATACTAAGGGTAACTGATTATAATTATATTTTAATTAATTCCAATTAAGAAAAGTTGTAACTTTCCGAAAGTTACAAATTTTAACAGTAATTGAGTAGATATATCTTTAAATCGATTGTAGTTACAGCTTACAGCTTTAGATATTTGTAAGTAATTTGCAGACAAAGGATTTAATAATGAACGAAATTTGTTTGCAGAAATAGAGTTTTTGTTAAGATCAAAGTGTTCCAAATACCCAACAGAGCAGATCAAGACAAAAGCCTGGAAGTGTTCCCAATACATTAAACACAATGGAAGTCATCCAGGTGGTTTTATAGATATAACGGACAAAATTACTGGCTTTAATAGAGAACGACACTGGAGAGTAAAAGCTGTTTTCTATTGTTATATAGCAATGTTTGATAGGAATGCGATAAAAACGTGGTTCTATCACTTTCTTCAGCATCTCGAAGCAAGTTATTTCGCCGCTGACCACCTAAAGCCAGAAATAAAAAAAAAAACAAAAAACAAAAAAGAAAACTTCCTAGTAAACGAAAGTACATTAAATTAGAAACTTTCACACTTGCTTTCATTATTTAGATAGCGTATCCAGTGGAGAACCACATGCAGGGCTTACACGACGTTGACAAGGGGAGGACATGGAGATCACACAAAGAGATTACTGTTGTTTGTCGCAGTAATCCTTAATGAAGAAACTTAGTGTTCTGAACAGAACAGACAAACAGTTAAGTCGACTATCGCGGGGGAAAAACCAACAG
>WUQG02001127.1:0-33535 GCA_011317285.2 Androctonus mauritanicus | reverse complement strand
ATATCTGTATCCACGTTGCCAACCTTGAACGTGGGTTCTAATCTATATACGTAAGTTCAGCAGTCCAAGATGATTAAAAGCCAGTCGATCGAGTGAGAAATCTTAATTGGAGGGCGAGATTCAAAGTACGATTCCATTATTGATATCGTTTATCAGAAAAAAAAATTATTATTATTATTTTTTTTATTTATAGAGATATTTTATTTGAAAAGTTTAATTGTTCGATTATCACTTTCTAGTCGAAATTTTCTCCAAGTGAGAGAGAGAGAAGAAAAAAAGAATATTCTATTTATATCGTTTCTAAAATGCCAATAATTTCTGTTTGGACTATTTTTAAGCAGGAAGTAATGGCGGCTCGTAACTTAATATTCCCTAACACAATTAATAAAGTGAAAAAATTGGGAATTAATAGAAGTGCATCGACATTAATCTATGCTTTATTTTTTTTTTTTAAATTCTTGTATTCGTAACGAGGACTTCTAGTGTATTAGTAGTGGCATGTTTCAGTAAGCTTAATTCAGTTGATAAAAAACTTTTGTATGTTTATATCCTCTAGAAATGGATAAAAGAAATGTAAACACGTAAACTTTTATTGGTTATATAACTGATTTTATGTATACATATATTTTTTTCTGTAGATGATTGTTTGAACAGCACTAAACTCGTTACTGTGATCTGATTTTGGTAAGATAGAAAGTCAAAACGTTAAAAATAATCATAAAACATTAATTGCTAAATTATTATTTTTATAAATTATAATATTTTCGATTATATTATGCTACACAATACACTACATACTGTTTTAAGAATAAAAAAAAAACAAAATTTTCTTTCTGTAAAGATGAATATAAATTTCATGGCGGATCTATTAACTTGGCTATGGTTTTAAGTGGCAATCTATCATTTCGTTGACACGCGTTTAGCACATGTCCTCTTTGCTTTGCGTGCATTCTAAATACTTCCAAATCTAGAGTAATTTTTGATGATGTTTGCTCGTATTAACCTATGCACATCGACATGGCAAACTATTGGGAAATGCACGTGTTAAACACGTGTCATCGAAGTTAGAACTATGTACCTTTAACACGTGTTAAGTATCACAGTGCTAACAAAGTTTTAAGAATTTATTCCCTTTAAACTCTGATAGATTTATTATTATTATTTTGTATTCATTTTTAATTGGTTTAGAAAATAAATATTTATAATATTTTTTTCCCAGTAGGGCTATTAAAATATTTAATTTTTGCAGAAAGGAGATCAAAGTCTAAATTTCGATAATGTTTTATAATAACCTATCAAGATGGAACGATATGATAGATATATAAACTAATTCGTTTTTTTGACATTTGTTATTTAGTTTCTGAACTTTTTTTTTTTTTTGCCGAATTTATCAAAAGTAATTGCCAAATAGGTTACTATACGTAGCGTTGTTATCGAGTGTCTAGACAAATTGTAAATGTCTGAAGGTTTATTTTCGTCTGGAATGGTTAAATCTTCGAAGAAAAAAAGAGGTAATTCGAAAAACGTTTGTGTGAATGACCGAACATGCATCGTTAGAAGAAACAAGAGCAATTTTGGTTTCAATTCGGGACGAAAGTAATGATTTTAAAGAAGTTGCTCAACTGACATGAAACCAGTGGTTCTACAGCTCGTCTTGACTAACGTGTAGGTTTTCGCAGAAGACCGAATTATTGCTCTTACGACAGTCGAAGCAATAACTATATTTTGCTGAATTATCTGGGCGTTTTTTTTTACGCTTTATGTTATTATTATTACTATCATTAATTTCCTGTAATTAAAGTCTATGCATGGAAATTACATTCCGCGAAATATCATTAATATGTCACTATTTTTGGGGTTCGGTAACGTCATGGTATAAATAGAGAACGGATATCCCGAAATTCTAGCTTTTTTATTCATTAACAACATGAAGCTGCTGACGCAAATAACTTTTTTTTAAAAAACGATGCTGCAAAAACTAAAATAAACCGACTGAAACCAAATATTACGTTATTTAAAAATCAATGTTTAAAAAAAAAAAGATCCACTTAGTAAATTTTATGTAGAAAATATTTTTTCAAAAAACTGTAACCTTTTACTGAAAGTTTGGGAAAATGTTTCAGATCTTTCGTTAAAAATACATTATCTCCAAAATTTCTAAATTAAAATTAATTTAGAGATTATGGAGATTAGAGAATCCCGAAGATTATTTTTAAAAGTGTCTTCAGAATATAGAAATTCTGGAGATACTTTTAAAGATAATCTTCAGAATTAAATCAAAGAAGCTTGGAAAGTCAATTTTTATATCAAGAACCTTTAAATCAGTGGAAATCAATCAATTGAATCAATGGAAATCTATCAAATTCAACGGAAATTAAGAATCTTTAAATCAAAGAATCTGGAGATAATCTTCAAAAATCTTCGGAATTTTCAAAAATTCTGGAACTTTCAAGAATTTCTAAATTAAAATTAGAATTTCTGAAGAAATTCTGGAGATTTTAATTTGAAAATACTCGAAAATAAAAGTTACAAATCCCGAAAACAAAATTTTGTAACAGAATTCTTATAAATTATGTTTATTGCTGTTTAAATAGTCAATATTTTCAGACAAAACAGTTTCTTTTTTTTTTCAATTTCTGTTACTTATTTTATATAAAAAATGTTATCAATATTCTATAATTTATAGGATACGGTAAAAATATAACGTAACTCTAAAATATAGTTAAAATTTTCAGGAATTCTCAAACACGAAGATTTTCAGAGATCCCTATGCAGACTGGCGAGCTCAACAACCTTTAACAATTGTAAATAAACAGCATTTATTTTTGTTTGAATAGCGATTTCTCAAACAAAATAGATATTTCGATGTTTTTATATACGAAAACTTTTTACTTATCAAACACAATATTCAGCAAATTAGAATAAGATAAACAAAAAATAATAAATATTTTCGAATTATTTGATGGAAAGGCGGGGGTATTTAATGTCAAAAGCCTGAGACACGCTGAGTTGAATACAGAAAAATAATAATAAAAAAGAGTGTTTTATAAACAGTTTACGAGCATAAATATCGCTTATTGTATGTCGAAATTTTACCTTGAAACAAAATATTTGTTTCTCTAACTAACATAAATATTTTGGAGTATAATTTATAAGTTTTGTTTAAGCATTCGGAAAAAATAAATATCTCTCTGAAAAGCTAGGTTTATAAACAAATATTTTGTAATATAATTAAAAAGAATAATTATACAAATAATAAAATAATTATGCAACGGTTATTCGTGTAATCATGTATGTTAATAGGAAAACGTGGCTGGCTGGCTGAATGTCCCTTTGGCAGTAGAATCACTGTACCGATTCCTATAAGTAGGGTATCGTTAGAAAGATCTAATCCTCAGATTTCTGTGATAGTCAAAACTTTTTGTTGTTTTTAATATTTTAAAAATTAATGAATAAAAATTAAATAAAAATGTAGTTATTCTAAAAAAGACAAAATTCACAGGTAGCGCTATAACCTAATAATGGCCGCCGTCTGATGTTTCCGTATACACGTTCGCAGAAGTTTTTTCAATGATACTCCAAGGTTATAAGATTAAATGAAAAGATATTCATTCATTTATATGAGCGGGTAATGTCTAGTGTAGATTATTAAAAATATTTTTTAAAATTATTTATTTTATGTAGCAATGTGGCCGAGTTAAGAAATTCGTGAATTCCCGTTGATGATATCGGGAAAGTTTCAATATTTTTAACCAGTTAATTTTAGGTAAATTTAAAAATAACAAGTGGAAATTCCAAAAGAATTATAATAATTTAATTTATTTTTACTTTCTGACAAATTTTATATCATAAAAGACCGCAGGACTAAAAATAGCGACACGCAAATTGCGAGAATCGCGTCTTCGTAACAGAAATAAATTCAAAAATAATTAATATTTACTATAAAATTTGATAACGTAATGTTTTTTAATATGCTGGCTTTTTCCTACTTTCATGTAATTTTTAATATATTTTAATTAATGGCATAATAATAAAATAAACGAAATAAGCGATTAACAGGGACGTTTTAAGTTCATTAAAAAATGTAACAGGGTGGTACTTGCACGCATGAAAATAAAACTTAAAATAATAATAAAATAGCATAAAATTCATTAGTTAGCAGTGAAAATAAATAACATGAAACGTTTATTCCTAATTATATATTTTTATTTATTAATTTTTAATGTTAGTTGTACGAGTAATTAACTTTTAATCTGTCTGGCATTGACGATAAATAGCATTTTTAATTTAAAAATACAGATTTTTATTAATGAAAAAAAGATAAATTAATTAAAATTTTCGAGTACAAAAACAAGAAACGATTATATTAATTTATTATTTTATTGATTTTTCGATTTTAAACTTTTTTTTTTTGTTTTGGTTAAAAAAAAGTCAAATTCATTTTATACATCTGTTAGTTCATCAGGAAGATATCTGGAGAACTAAGTATCATAGAGTATTCAAATTTTATATCATCATTCCTTATTATCCAAATGTTGATGTCTATAAATTTTGAAGATCCTACTTGATCTCGTCACAAGATGGCGGAAGTTCGAAGCATTAAAATGCTGATATCTCAGAAACTATTATAACAATATTATAAACAGTTTATCATCATCACCAGTAGCAGCAGCATCTTATTTCATCCACTGCTAGATATATATGTCTCCTTCCTTTGTTTCCAGATGTACCTATCTTGTGCAATCTGCATCCACTGAGAACCAATTACTTTTCTTATATCATCTCTCCATCGTTTGTATTGCCTGCCAGGATATCTTTTCCCTTGCCTTGCCTCTGTAATTCTCTTTATCCATCGGTTATCGGTGATCTGCCCAATGCCACTTACTGCTCCTAACTATAACCAATATGTCATCTACTTTGGTTTGTTTTCTTATCCATATGTTGTTCTTGCGATTCCTCCTGGTGAATCTAACATGTATTTTTCCATGCTTCTTTGGGTTGTTGCTAGTTTCTGTTCCATTTTCTTTGTAAGGGTCCATGTTTCGTAGCCATAAGTCATTACTGGTAGTATACACATGTTGAAGAGTTTTCTTTTGAGGCATATCGGTATTCTATTGTCCCTCAGGAAGTTACTGTATCGGCCGCATCCCAACTGCTTCTTATGTTGAATTTCTCTCATCTGTTCTCCTTGTATGGTGATTACTTGTCTAAGTACTTGTATTCTTCCATCCTTTCAATTGTCTGGCCTTCTATTGTCACTGGTTGTGAGTTTACTTCTGTGAAGTAATTTATATATATAGCTTAAACAATCTTTTTTTCTGTTCTTAAAATATCTCGAGAGTATTCAAATTTTATACGATTGTCATCTTTTTTATCAAATCTCTTCGACTTACTGTTACAAGATGGCTTTCGAAATTTAAAAAAAAATTCTGCAGTGCTAAATATTGAAATTATTGCACACGAAGGTTATCATAGTCATCCGAAATATATATATTTTTGCAAAAAATGACTATAACGTTGCTTATTGGCGACCAAACTTTACCTATATTTTATTATATTTATGATACTAAGCACATATTATGGTTTCTTCACATTTAATTATATACTTTTGCAAAGGTGACTGTTCAGAAACATTATGTTGTAATCTATATAGAAACGTATAATTTTTTTTTCAATAATTGTGACTGTTGTAAAAAAATAAATGCTCAGTTATTACACGAAAAAAATATATAGCAACAATAACAGTAAGCAAAAATAAAAGAAAAAAAAAAAGATCAAACAATAATAAGTGTGTCAGTGATGCAACAAAATCTGAAAAGACCTTCGCAGAATATGGCATTATTTTACTTTCCTGTCTAACTGAATAAGCATTTTTTTCTATAAATAAATACCATTTAATATTTTTTCTCCATGATTTTATCTTTTATAGCATGAGAGTCATAACATAATCTTAATTAAAACAATTTAATTCGTTTTTATGATTTGTGGTAACTGTATCCATAACTGTAGCCATATTTACTTCTCAATATGTTTGTGTTTAACTGATAAAGTTTTGTTTAGAGTATCGTTTTATTTACTTAATTCTTCAAAAAAATTACACACAATCGTTTAATTTTGTTAACTGTCTTCTTTTTAGTCGTAACTATTTAGAAAGAAAAAAAAAATCAATAAACTTGTAGCTACTTTGTTAGAACAATGACTCCAAGCATAACCCATTTGAACCTAACAATTGATACATTGATAAATCATTTATATTATGTAACAATTGTAATATTATCTTCGACCTTGACCGAGTTCTTTATTTGCTTATCGAGTATTTGCGTCTTGTTGTATTTCACCTTCTCAGCGGACCAAGAAATCAAAATAAATGGAGTCGTTTTACAGGATATGCATTAAATCAAATCTCGCTTTAGAACAGAATCGATCTTTAACCTTACCTTGAGGAAGAAAAATATTAAAAATATTATTTATCAGGCCTTATATGATAGGAAAATCATACTTTATAGTGTATAAAATATTATTTTTTTGTGAATTTTTATCCTACTTTCCGAAGGAAAGTGAGCTTATGTGGTCACAGTAACGATTATCTTTTTTTTTTTTTATTGTGAATAACTTTCGAAATAATTGATAGATTTTGGTAAAATTCCGTAGGCACTCTCTGCTATTAAAGATGACCTCGTTGCCCATCTTTCAACCCCACAGCTTTAACCATTTAAAAATGGCGAACGTTCAAACTTTCGAATGGAGGTCGGATCCACTCCACAGTCCAAGTTCAGATTGATAACATATTTTAATCGAGCATCTTTAATCGTTTCCAAAATAGGCGATTTATTTTTTCTAGAATTGCTTTTTTTCTGTGGTTTTTTTTTTTTTTTTGCTCAAAAACAGCTATAGAGTTCTGATAATGATCGTTTCGCACTTAAAACGTTGAAAGCGATACTCCGAACTACAGACTGGTAAATATGTTTACAACCCTCACTTAATCGAAAATATTTATTCGAACTGAGTCTAATGGTTTCACTACATCGTTCATTTAATTAATTAATTAATTAAAAAATAAATAAACAAAAATATGACGATTCGTCGATGCAATCATCGCAGTACCGAGCTTCAAAATAGTAACTCGCTTATTATTTTATTTACAAAATTATAATTAAAGAAATACCGAATTCGGCTTAACGCAAAACCGACCAAGGATTAAATGGAGAGAAAACAAAACTGTTGTTTTTGAAATCGTCATTTGTGACGACTTAATTATTATTATTTTATTATTTAATAAAAAAAAAATTTTTTTTTTGCGATAATCGCAGTAGCAACGGAAGCGACGCTTGACAAACGATCCTTGATGGTCACTCTTATCCACCACTCATTTTTATAATTCCGGAAATTTTTAATTTAATCTTTTTTTTTTTTATATAAATATATATATAGCACCAGATGGCTCTGTTAGTGTCATGCCCCACTTTCTTCCAATCCATTGACGATGTTCTTTCTTTGCCAGTTTATTATTCAAGGAACGGAAAAGAGAGCATTAATAAAACATATGTTGCTGCATTCGAGAAATAGAACAGAACTATTAAATAGAAAACATATGTTACTAAATATAACTCGAATCTAAACGAAAACGGAAAGTAAACCAGCAATTAATTACTGTAACCACAGATAAAAATTTGTGTTTGCCCACTTAAGGCAAAGCACCTAGTTTCGAAAAAATTATAAAATCGAGGGTGGTCCCTACAACAATATTTTTTTTTTTTCTGGTTTCTGTTTTCCTTGAAAGATCAAACTGTTTATTGTACGGAAAATAGAAGTTGCGTAAGTATTCATCATTGATTTAGAACGTTTATCCGTTATTTGTATGCAAAATAAGTTTTATAACGTCCCAATTCCGTCCGACGATTTTGATTCTTACAAGTGACGACCCTTTATATTTAGGACAAAGACATGCAATATACCGGAAGTCAGATCGAAGGATAACTGACCTCATACCCCGTGAATTATTGAGTTGCCTACCCTTGATCTGATCTGATTATCGAATGACTCGGATTAGTCATTCGATTGTGTTAATGTTATATTGGTCTTTGACTTCTGGTCCTTCGCCTAATTCGCGGATTCTCTTCTAAAGGGAATTACTTTCTTATAAGCGTAGTTTTGTATAATTTTTTTGAAGAAATCAATAAATATTATCTTCTATACTATCTGTTCCCATTCTATTCAAAATTTCGACCAATTCTTGCCTATCAGGCTACAGAATCTGATCTAGAACAATGCATCCACGAAAACGTCTATAAATCTAATATAATGTGAAACATAGCAAATTTAATTCGATTTATTATCTTATTGAGATTCCAATTTGTGTATTGTCGACCATCTATTTATGTTTCTGTTTATTTTAATGTATTTTTTTTTCCTTAGCGATGCCACTGGGAATCTTTTATCTTGTCATGTATCTTCTGTAAATTCGCTCTTGTTTCTAACTGCAAAGTGTTTCAAGTCCCCTTTAAAAGTGATGCTTGAACTCTCCCTCTTTTCATTTCTACTTATTTCAACGATATTTTTTTCATTTCGTGGATATTTTCAAGCATGATATGTTTTGCCCGCAGTTGTAACTTGAACTACTGATATCTTCTATTGCTCCCAAGAAGAAATGATTCGTTTAAAATACTTTTTGAATTTAAAGTTTTTCTTGTATGTAATAAAGCAGAAAAGATTTTAGTATGTAACGAATTTTCTCATTGTTTTGTTAAAATTCTGTATTTCTTCCTTATCAATATATAAATATTAATAAATAATAATTTTATTATATTTAAAGGTTTGGTTACATTTTACTTTCTAAATATATATATTTTTATCTTTAAATATATTATTTCTATTGATAATTTTCAAGTTTCTGCTTCCATTAGTTTTTTTTTTTTAAGAAAAATTCTAACAGTTTCTTTATTTTATCATCAGAAAGAAGAAGAAGAAGAAAAAATGTCCATTTAAATAAGATTATTTAATACCACGAACTGTCTAAGTTATCATTTATAGCAACATGATATTTTAATAAATGTAATGCAACTTCAACCTTTAAACTTTTTTCGCAAAAATTGTTTGTTGTTTACAACTGCATCTAGTTTTGAAGTCGTCCGCCATATTGAAAAGATGGCGGACAACTTCAAAATTAGATATAAGTGTAAACAACGAGCAATTTTTGCGAAAAAGTTTTAATTTTTTAAAATTTTAAACACATTTAAAAAAATTTAGTTCTCTTAGTCCCTAGATGAATGATCGGATTTTTATCGAAGGTATGTAGATACTTTGCTTCGATCCAAGCATGATACAGCAAGATTATAGGTTATTAATTATAAAAACTCAAATTTTACTAGATATAACTCCATATTTGCTACAAATTTTGATTATAAATTCTTCGAACTTTAAAACTTTTGCGAAAACTGTAAGCTAAAGTTTGTTTTTGAATTATTTTATCGTTTAAATGTATATATGTTTAAGTAAAAATATAAACAATGCATATAAAAAGTTCAAAATTTAAAGAAAAAAAAAATAGATAAAAATTATCTATGTATAAATATATATTTATATACATTTAAGTTTCGAAAAGGTGATAATTCTCTGATAAATTTGATATGACAGATTAACGATTTTATCTGTATGCAAAAGTCCTTTCACGCGTGGAAAATATAATTTCTTCGCCAGGTGTTACTTAACTAAACACACTTAAAAATTAAAAATAAAAAAAAAAATATTAACAGTATAGAAACAAAAAAACGAAGACGATAAGCTACGTAATAAAAATTTAATGTAATTTTTAATCGATGGAAAAATTTTAAGCAAAAGAGATATTTAGAATTCAAACAGTTTAGTTACTTCTTAATTTTAGTTCCGAGTTAAAGCAAGCAAAGTAATTAAACTGGTTTAATATTAGCAAACAGAATCAGAATTCGTAATTAACTATATTCATTAAAAGATTTAAAGATAATAGAAAGTTTCCAAAGTTTAAACGTGTTTAAAGGTTCTAAACTGGAAGAATTATAGACGTTAATTAAGAAATATCGCTGAATGAAACCGCACAAAAAAAAAAAAAAATAATAACAATAAAGCGGAAAAAAATATATTTTTATGTAGTATAGAAATATCAAACAATAATTAAAATTTCCACTTTAATTCTAATTTATGTCACTTCATCTGATAGCTCAATTGGTAATAACGTACGTCATTTTTTGCGTGGATAGAAATTAAATTTTCAGGAATTTTTTGAACAGGAAAAATACGTACGAAATATTATTTAGGAGACTTTTTCGTTTGAGTTTCGTGGACATTTTCCTCTTAATAGCCTTGAGAATTATTGTCAAACAATAAATTTCAGGCTGATAAGCTTAAAATTAGGAAAGTCACTGCGCTTAATTAAGAACGCATATACAAAAGTTGTTGTTTCGTTAATTAAAAAAAATATATATATATATATATTTATATTCAAAATTCTTGCATATAATTACTGATGCATTATTGTTTGCAGTGTAAATATACTGATAGGTATCCAAAATTACCAAGAATTCAGTAATTAATAACCATGTTCGGTTGCTTAACAAATGTATGTCGAAAGAATGGAGGAAAGTCTAAAATAGAAAAATTCTGAAACTGTAAATTGCCTCAAAATTTTATTTTTTGTTGCAATATTATATTAATTGGTTGTAGTTCTATGTTTATTTGAGGTTTACTACTTCACAATCACTCTAATAAACCCAAAATAAATCTAAATAGTTGTCAGATATTATGAGATTAAAGCTTGCAATAATTCTGAATTATTGCAGACCTCTAATCTCGTAATGACTGTTTACAAGTATCTAACGAATAAATATGGCGAAAATTTCGCAAAATTTAAATAAAATTAATTTTTTTTCTTTTTAATGAATAAAAAGTTTTAAATCAAACAATGCATTTTTATATAAGAAAAAGAAAAAAAAAGGCTTCTGTTGTGCTTTAAATAAATTATAGTTTAAATATTTACTACTTTATTAAGGCATGTTTTCGGTTTTATATTGAAATTTCAAGTTATCTGCGGTAATTTGGAACATGTTTTTTTTAAAGAAAATAGATAAATTTTGCAATCATATTGAATAATATGATGGATAACAGAAATAATGTTTTGAGATATCTATCTTCTCTGAAATGTCTAGACGACTTTTTTTCTTTCTTTCTTTTTGACTTTTTTTTTTAATATATACAAAATGGACTGAAGAGAGACATTTGTTATTTGTGACTAGCATATTGCTTTTTTATGTAAATAACTTTCACTGTCTTTAAACAAGCATAAAAAAGAAAAAGATTTAAAAAAAATGTTAAATTCTTAAACTTGTGTGTTTTATGTTACTTAATATATTATTGTTATGATCACGTTATAAAATGTTTTCGAGTGCATTTTTATGTCACACGGATGACATATCTGCTCAAAAAAAAATTATTGTTTTCTACGGAGACACTTATACTGCACTTTTACATACGTAAAATTCATTTGTATGCATTCGTAAGAGTGAGAGAGTAACGACACAGAATCGGTTGCAAAATTGTGTATCAAGGTAAAATTCAGAGTTCAGAATGAAATTTTTGTATACAAACAACTTGGGCCATACTATATCACGTAGTCATATCAAAAAGTTGGGAAAGAATATAATTTATTGTTTCCACGATGATAAACCGAGGTTGAATAATATGCAATACTAAAATCCGTGACGTCAAAAAACCTGATTTATCTTCTTCTAAAGAAGGAAATTATCGTTTAAAGTTAAGAAAAATAAAAATAAAAAAATTACGTTAAATTGAAAATAAACTATTAATTCACCACATTACTTCAACAAACACGGATTTGTTTACGTAATTTTTGCCACAATATTTTGTTCGACTCGGGAAAAATATTTTCGAATTTTAAAAGTGTGGACGTTGCAAAAAATAAAAAAAGGGGGGGGAAATCTGAGTTACTCACTTCTTAGAGATCTTAAGAAAGTTTTAAAGCAACAAACACGGAAAATTTGCCGCAACTTAACCGTAAACAACAATATACCTATACATTACTTTATTAAGCGTTTCGTGCGTTAAAAATTCCCTTAAGAACACATTTGAAAGAGTAACAAATAACTCTTCAGAGAAGCGAGAATTCCCGGTAAAACGATTTCTCAAAACGCACTTTAAACATCTTTCTCTAAGGAGTTAGAAAGAGAAGCCTCTATCAAGTTCAAAAACCACATTAGCGCGACATATTTGTGCCAAGTTCTAATTAGCATTTGGGGAAAAATAATAGTCATTTTCTCAGTACGTGACGTTAAATATATTATAATATCTAAATACGATACATTACGATTTATTTTTTTTTCTCTCTCTCTCTCTCTCTCTCTCTCTAGAAACAAGTTAATTGTACAAGATAATTCGATAGACGTTTCAAGGACGTCATCAGCATACGACCTTTCTTATGACGTCAGTTCGGTATCCTGTTAAAACTTCGTCTATTTGCTATAATAGATCCAAACGATGGAAAATCCGTTATTGCAACACCAGGTATTTAAAAACTTTGTTTGATCGCCTGTTGCTAAATATCGTTTGTTTGAACAGTTTGCAGATAAAAATTTATTCGGATTTCGCAAAAGGAACAAAACCCGATTTACGCGGTTAGGGTTTTCTTCGCAAAAAGAACAAAAACCCAACAGCAAAAACTCGTTCCCAGGTAGCCCATGTATATTCTTATAAATTGGGTTTTGTTAACAAAACTAGAACTATATTTTTTCCATATATAAAAATATGCATGGGCTAACTGAGAACGAGTTTTTTTTTTCTTTTTCTTTTTTTCCCTCGATCTTTTTAGACAGTCGCTTGTCGTAAACGAGAAACGAATACGAATTGGCGCCAAACCGAACTGTTGTCAAGGCCAATACTTGTAGAAGACACTGTTGTTACTCTATAAATTTATTTGCGTCGCTATCATCAGAATAAAAAATGTTGCGACAGAAAATAACTAGAACTCTATTATCATAATATTCTGTCTGTCGTTTAAAATGAAATCTCGATATATACAGTTTATTATTCTAATTATGCAATCAGTCTCGTTTATATAGTAATATATATATATATATATATATACACACACACGCACCGTTTATGCCATTAGAACTCCTTCAGTTTTAATTGCATTATTATTCATGAGATCTGTAGAGATAATCCTAATTAGTTGTGATTCACGCGTTTAATCGATTAATATTTAAACGAGAAAATTATTTCTGCAAGAAGTCAGAATTTTATTTAATCGATTGGAATGTCAATAGTATAAATATATCGTATGTATAAATAATAATTACAAAAAAAACTTATCCTTGTTTACAATTAAACTTTTTCTCAGTAAAAAAAATATCACGAAGGGAAATTTTGATATAAATAAAAATATCCATAGAAAAAGGAAATTTAAAGCAAAACAAAAATATTTATCATTGACGTAAACACGAATCGGTGATCTGCAGGGAGGAAAATTCTAGGATAATATTTAATTAATTTATAAAAATTTTACCTTAGATTAATACGAAAATTGCAGGCGATAGGATAGATTTGCAATATTTATGCAACTATAATGCACACGCGTTACAGAAACACATTATATTGTATCAGTATAAATGATCTGAATTGTTTTATAGTTCAGAGGACCGGATCGAGAAATATACAGAGAGGGAGAGAAAGAAAAAAAAAAGCTCTTTATCTTTTAGTACGAAGGGCAGATGGCCTAGTTCTTGTCGGGTCAATGACGTCACCAGGTGGACCACAGCTGTTTCATGCCACGTGGCCACCTGGCGCCCGTCTCCGCCCCACACCTGTCCACTCACACCTGCCTGTTGTCTGTAGAGGCCGCTGTGGGCATCTGCCGAGGCACACTCTCTGTGTAATGTGATTTTGATCTGTTTTATTGTAGAGCCAACCAAAAAAAAAAAAAAATTCAAACCATTTACTGCGTAACACCATAAATAATCAGTTTTTTTAAAAATTATATACCGTAAAAATGTACTTTTTTTTTTTTTTTTTAAATTTCTCCCCTATCAGTTATAATATATGCGCTAATTGAGCGGTGATTACGTACATAAAATTTGTAAAATGCGCTTCGTTAATCATTCAAAACGTCTTAAATGCATACTTAAAATTTAAATTTTTTTAAAGCTAATAAAAATTTCGTTGACCGGAAAAAAAAGTATATCGTGAGAAAAATTATCATTTATAACTATTTTATTTTTTATTTTTTTTTTAATAATTTTTGAAACAGAAGTTAAATTTAGCGAAAATATTTATGTTTTTTTTCCTATCGATTTTAGAAATATTAAACAAAAACCATAGACAAAAACAAGGTCACCTAGGGTCTAACAAAAAACTTCCACATACTGCATATTGAAGAAACACGTGTCTGACCGCTTGTCACATGACACATGTCTTTCCCTGCACCCCATTGAGAAAATATAGTTACATGGCATCCGGTAAAAGGGTGCCGACCTGAGTTTTAATACATCATGCATAGCTTTTCGAATATATCGAATGAGCAAGATAACAGGAAAATGTTCTACTTGTCTTTAAATTGTCGAAATTGTTACGAAACTGTCACGTATGAGTGAAAAAATATATTCATAATTAATCGTAACTTATAAAAAGATACGGAATCAAAAAAGGAATATTAAATGCGTATCCTCCGGCAACATTGATTATCGGTTAAGGAATTAGCGCCATCTCTTAACGGAAATCGCAATTAGTTGTTATAAAAACGACACGTGTTGAGCTAAATGTTATAGGTTCAGATTTTTTTTTCCTTTTATAAAGTT
Organism: Androctonus mauritanicus; assembly: GCA_011317285.2. Classification (NCBI taxonomy): domain Eukaryota; kingdom Metazoa; phylum Arthropoda; class Arachnida; order Scorpiones; family Buthidae; genus Androctonus; species Androctonus mauritanicus. Next base: position 18,698 of record WUQG02001127.1, on the reverse strand, counting down.
ATAAATACGCATCGTTATACTTTACTAAAGAAAGCATCGGTAAGCAGTTTCAATCGTAAATAAAATAAATTAACCAAATATATGATATACACTGTACCTCTTTAAGAAATTTAAAAGTAAACATGGCTCAGAATATAAATATTTTATAACGATAAATATTTGCTTAACAATAGTAGTTAATATTGTTTTAAATGCAAGAAAATTTAAATGATCGTTTCAGGATAAATATTATAAACGATTTTCTTGATAAAACTGATAAATTAATAAATCTGCAGTATTTTTTTTTTTCTGGTTTTGCTTACGATTCTGGACATAAATAACGAAATTTAACTATTATTTTTAAACGCCGTTCTAAGTTATGTCTAGTGTCGCTTTAAACACACAAAAAACAATTTATTAAAGTAGAATATTGATACAAAAGAAACGATGTATAACTGCAGTGTTTACAAACACAACGCTTCATACAAACCTGACCTTATTTTCTGCCATTTACCTGACAACAAATTTATTTCCGTCAAGAACTTCGGTTTATGGTTTCCATTAACCTCATTTTGACCTTTTTTCCCGATTCATTCGCTAAATTTGACTATCACCAAAACATTTATGCCATCTCGCAATTACGTATAAAAATATCTCACGTGTAACACGCCATTTTTACTGTAAGAAACGATATTTTTCGGTGTTTAGTATTCTTAAAAAAATTTTTTTTTATGCGGATCGCAAGGTATTAGTTATGCTATATATATAAAGAAACGTGCCCGAGGTAACAAAATCCTGTCTCGATGGTTTTTCCTAACTGGAGGTTGTTCGTTCAAAAAGGCAAACGTCGACCCCAAATCTGGCGTCACAGACTGTATCGGTGTATACTATGTGACGTCAATGGCTACGTTACCGGTGACGTACGTCGACACAATTTTATGTCTAGATGACATTATGTTAAATGTTTTTGTATTTTGTGCCAGAGAAACAAACGATTACATTGTGCCATAAAAAAGGAAAACGAAAAATAAAAACCAAACAAAGGATTGTTTATGTTTTGTGTTTGTCGTCATCACCGTCACTGTCAAGTTCATTTTCCGATTTTTATTTTTGTGTAAATAGACGCATTTTGTTGTGCATTTTGTTATATAAAAAAGCGAAAAAATATTTTTTTGCATTTGACACACCAAAAAAATTAAAATGCTTAAAAAAAATTATTTTTTTTTCATTTTTGAATAATTATTCAGCTTGTTAAAATTAACAAAAAAATTAAAATAATTTAAGAAAAAAAAAACAATTGCCACGTTTGATTGGACAAAATTTTACGGATTAATGCTCCAAATAATCGTAATTTTGATTACTTTCCGAAAGCCGAAAAATAGTGTTATGAAAACTAAATTTATAACACTTTTCTAATCTGTGCAGAAAAAATTAATAACAACAATGAAATGGGTCAATTTGTCATCTACTTAACGCAAATAAACAAATAAAAAAAAAATTATTAAAAAAGAGGGCCCGTCCGGGATTTGAACCCGGGACCTCTCGCACCCAAAGCGAGAATCATACCCCTAGACCAACGGGCCACTGGTAAGAAGTTTCTTTAATACACTACTTAAAATTGATGCAAAAAAGATTATTAATATATTTTATTATTTTTTTTAAGTTATTTCATCACTAATTATAAATTTTAAGTAAAATACGTTGAATTTAAGAAATTTCGTAAATAAATATTAATTCGTACGTTTACGCGGTAGATGTCGCCACCTTCAAGAACAGTAAAAATCGACTTCCATATTTACTATGGTAACGTTATTTAATGTTTACGTAAAAATAAATTAATGTACGACGTCATTTTTTCTTTTTTTTAATTCTCTTTTATAAATTTAGGAAGAATCTGAATCGTATTTATTATATTGTTAAAATTAAAATTTGCTAGATTGCTTCTTTGATGTAGAATAAAATTAATGCTTCGTCTTCGTCACAAACAAGGTCACGAATGTTAAAATTTTTAATGAAGATTTTAAAAAAATAATGCATAATTAAATTTTTAAAAAAATTTGAATCAGTTTTAAGATGAAATAAGTAATCTTTCGTCCATTTTTATGTCAAATTTGACGTTTACAAATATTTTATATTTGACTCTCCACTTTCCAAGTGAATTTTTTTCGTTTATGAACAGATAAATATGTCGAGTTGTAGCAGTTAAACTTACAAAATAATGGTATTTTTACACAAAAAAAAGTAGTATTTTTAAGATTTTCGTTTATTTTTTATATTTTAAATTCGACGTTTGCATACGTAAAGCTTGCTTAATGCAACTTTTCGTAATGTGTGCATATCTAAATCGTTAATTTGCACGTTTCTTGCTGTCGAAACTCAGGTTTGACGAAAAGCACATGACAAACTGCACATTTCTACAGAATTACACATATTTTGGTATAGAAATGTGCAACATCTGTCACATTTGGCTTAGTAATTAAGTTCAAATGTATGGTGCAATTTCCTATCAGCATTTTTTGTAGATATTTTTATGAAAGCTGTTAAGTTAATAGTCGAGTTTGTTTTCTTAAAAAGAGTGGCAATTAATGTCAAAATTTTAAAGAAAAAAAAATTGACAGAAAATTAATAACAAAGACACGTCTAAAAATGGTTATTTAAGGAAAGAGAGAACCTAAAACAAGAAGGGCATTCATCTAGAACTCTCTTATCAGTCTGTATATTGATGTTTACTACCCAAAGAAATATTAACTGATGACTAAATATCCTCCAGAAAAATTAATTGCAGAAATGATGAATTCTTTCCTCTGCAATTGATATATACAGTATATGTTTTTTTTTTTTTTGTTTGCTTGCATCCCTCAGAAGCATATTTTAATACCGTTCCAAATTATAAAAGGGAGAAAGTAATATAAAATATTAAATTTACAGTAAAAAAAATGAAGAAGGCTGCTTTTAAGTGCTATGAGAAAAATTCCGAATTAAGTGAAAAATCAAATAAGTACAGCAGTTCAAATGGAAAAGTATCATAAATCAACTTCATCCCGGTTCAGAGGGTGAAGTGAAAAGCCAATTTTCCCCCCTCTAACTTTTTTTTTTTTTTGTAACTTCTACTTAAGTTAAGTGGATAATTGTAAAATGAAACTGTATTGTAAGTAGAAAGCAAATCGAGTTTTAAGTATGATTAAATGTATTTTAATATAATCAGTACTTTAAATCAGGATTAAATACAAAATAATGAAAAACACTCTACAGAACTTTCTCCTGATGAATTCCGAATTTCTATAGTTTGCTATAACAACAAACTATCGTGTTTACGTGGCCAAAAAATCATCTAAATGGGAGAGTTTGGCTTAACCTATTCACTAAATTATACAAACGGATAATGTTACGAATTCGCAACGATAATTATCGAATTTGTAGATGAAGTGGAAGAGTAATATCGGTTATACAAACAAGGATAATATATTGGTACCTCGGTTTAATAAACCTAGACTGCATTTCGATCATAACAAAAACAAGGAATGGCATCGCACCCCTCGTAAGGAATAACACGCTTATGAAACGAAAACAAGACCAAATTAGGAGTATTTTCGCTAATTAACGGATGGTGTTTGCAAATAAATCTCGCATAAACGAAATTTAACAATTCTGAAACACGATTTTTAAGCAAAAATAATAATAATAATCACAGATAGTTGTAATATTACCAGTTGGTTCACGTTTATCCATTTATTACAAAACTATGGATGAAAAAGCGAGATAAATAAATTGTCGACCTTCATGATATTCAGATCTCCTTAAGAGAAAGAAAAATTCTCTATTGTCTTATACGAATTTTAATTCATGTCGACGTTTATTCGTAGCGGTGACGGATGATCAATACAAACAATTAAAATCGAATTATCATTATACCGCCGTAATTATTTGATTTATGAATAATATAAGGCGGCGTCGAATGTCCTTAAAGGCAAAATTTCCATTCCAAAAATCAAGTTTGAATAAGGTTGAACGAAAATTCCGTGTTTTCCGAAATCACTAAAGTATGAATCATCTCTTCAATTCTACATAATGGAGATTGATATGACTAACGAATTTTTTGTATGACAATAAAAAATATAATTAAAGGTTTTAATTGAAATTTTGGTTCATTTGAGATAGTTATTTAAAAAAAATATATTTTTTTTTAAGAAAAAATTATAAAAAAATGTTTTCTTGACTTAAAAAAATATTTATATCCTGTCAAGATGAGAAAAAAAAAAATCGCCTTTTATCTGCTTGTAAGATAAACGAGCATACTTTCTTCTAAAAGTTTATAAATTTACGATTTGTGTACTTTAACCTACCATTTTTTTGTTATTTGTAATAAAAAATAATAATATTTTTTAAATACTCGTTCACTTCATTATAAAAAATATCGATTTATTCAATTATTTTATTAATTTTTGTATATAATAATCGATTTATCTTTTTTGCGATTAAATGGCTATTAAACAGGCGCATATTTTACATTTCGGAGAATATTAATAGAAATTATTCTTCGCTTAAAAGTATGGCACATTACAGCCAAAATTTTAACGCAAAATTCATGTCTTTAACCTACCATTTTTTTTTTTTTTGTTACACACTGTGTTCTTTACAGAAAAAAAAATAAAGTTTATCGAATTTTTCAAGTCCAAAAAAAATTATCTTTTTTAAACAATTACAAAAATGCGTATTAAATAAGTAAACACGCTATTTTTATGAGAAATTTTTGGCATTCTCTGTTAAAATCATGCCAAAATTATGTAGAAATTATTTAAAAGGTAGTGTTTGCAGTTTAGAGATTAGAACAAAATTATTTAAAAAATGCTGACGATAAAACAAACTTCAGCATTGAAACGTTAGACCTTGAATCTAGGATATAAACCTACAAAACTCCCGCATAACTATACAAAAGAAGGAAAAAAAAAAAAAAAAAAACGTTTGTCACAAAAATTGGTATCTAGTAAAGAAGTTTTTTATGGTTCCTTTTTATAAAAACCGATCTGTCACAGTTATAAAATAGAACCTAGTCCTACATCGTCAGTCTGAAAGTGAAAAATTGTAAAAGTAGAACTCGTAATGTTACTGGGAATGTGTTAGATGCAAACATAAAAACGGAACCCCTGGAATTCATAAATCCAGGAAGTAATTTTATTATTTTCGACACTTCCAATTACAGATTAAATGATTACTTCGTGTTTTTTGTTATACTTTAGTTACTGGTTAGAAGCAGTAATTTTCTCGTTCGACCAACGACAATATATCAACAACCATTTAAATATCAGATAATACAGATCTTCTTCCTCAGTTGCCGGATGCGAGGAACTTCACCTCAGTGAATCTGGTAGTTCGCATATCCTGTGACGAACAATATGAACTGGCCGACGGTGACACTATTGTTAGGGATTTCTGTGAAAGTGTCTCTGGGCACTTGGTGCAAATTGTTCCAATAGAACGGTCGAAAAACATGGCGAACAGAATACTGTTGGATTTTTCCTAATGATATATACTCGAAATGCCGATTAAAATAGACATGAATTTATTCAAGGTTATATTCCTCCTAACAGGTAAGTTTTGAGTAAAATGAATGTTTATGCAATCAAGATTTTTATGATATTTTTTGCTTAGTTTTTGAAAGACTCTACGGCTTGGATTGCGATTCTAAACTGAACACCTGCATCCACATCGTCCAACCCTTCTTGCATCTGCACCAATACATGTTTCCTGTCAACATTTCGGACATTCAGAATGTTTGCAAGTAAGATTATGTTAATTTATGTTCCATAACTGATTATATTCGGAATGATTTACTGATTTGTTGCTTGTAGACGATGGAGTGAACTCATGGAATGCGTTCGAATCTTCATGAACGACTGTTCGACCGAAAACCAAAAGGATAAGTTTAACGATGCAGTTCGAATACCCGTACACGTGGTTCACGCAATTTGCAGTTCCGAAAAGTATCAAAGAGGTAAATATTCGAAAGATATAAATATTAATTAATTTAACAAAACGAACGTCACCAACTGGAATATATAAGGACAACATGAATGACATTTACAGTACCGTATAATTAAAAATGACGCTTTATTCAATGGGAAAAATATCCGGAATTTTCTATGATTTTTATTATTATTATGACATCATTCGGGTGTCGCCTGTTTGTCATTGACCGATTATGGATAACGGAAGAAAAATCACGTGAGTGAATGATGGCCAGTTAAATCCCAATGGCTTTCAGAACATGTCCTTGTCCTATTTGTGATGTCATTAATGCCAGTTTGTCACGAAATGACGCTCACTTCTACACACAAAAAAAAAGAAAAGAAAAAATATTTTTTGGATAGAAATAAATTAATTTGATTCATCTGCAGAAAGCATTAGAAGATAAGAAAAATTTTACATTGTATAAGGCAAGGATATAAATGCATATATTTTTTTGGGGAGAGATAATGCTAATTTTTATATTTTCTTCACGAAAAGGAATCGATTTGAGAATTATTTCGATCCCAAAATCAATATTTTTATCCGTTCAAAATATTATTTACATATTCTATACAACAACAACAACAAAAAAAAAAAATTTATGGTTTGATTTTGATTTTGATGTAAATAAGCACCCTCAAGACTATATAAATCACAACTTTTAATTAAATAATGATGTTTTTAATAACATTTTTATTGATTAAATATTTTTTAAACGTTATTTTATTTAAGTTTATCATCGAAAATATTAGAACAAATATAAAAGTTTGGAAATTTCTTAAAAACACAAAGAGTGGAAAAAAATCGAATAACGTTTTTGTTCAGTTTCTGCGTTAAACCAATATAAAAATGATGTTTGTTTATTATTTTTTATGTGATTATTTGTTTTGATATTTATATTTTCGATATCCTACTTAAAAAAAGGGAAAAAAGTTGGAGAAACGATTGAAAAATAAGACAGCTTACTGTCTCTCTTTTCAGTTTATTTTCCTAAGGAGAGTAAGATATAAAATCATCAACACATTTCCTGTCTGCATATCTCCCACTAATAATTTTTGAATTAATTAACATATTTTCATAAAATTTGCAATAATCTTTTTTTCATTAGATAGAGTATAACGTCGATGTTTTAATCCTCTGGCTTCAACTTTTTAAAAATGGCGAATGTTCAAACTTAGAGATTCTCTCTTACTCTAACATTAACTATTGCATTTTTATTGCATTTATCGCATTTTTATTACGTTTTTATGAAATTTAGCAAGAAAATCAAACCGTTGAAGACGATTTTGATGATAAACATCAATTAACTCTTTACGTTCAACCATTTAAAAATGGCGGACGTTCAACCTTCAGATTCTTTTCCTCCTAATAACTTTTGAAGTATTCGATTGAATTTTATAAAATTTAGTACGGTAATCGAATTATTAAAGTCGATTTTTAAATAACATTAATTAACTCCATAGACTCGTCCGTTTGAAAATGGCAAACGTTCAATTTTTTGAAGTATTCTTATAATAACTATGAAACTATTCAATAGATCTTTATGATATTCAGTACATATGTTATGCTACTGAATATAATTTTGATGCCATATATCTTAATTCTCCAACTTTAATTATTCATAAATAAAGGGCATGTTCAGAAAGTAGACTTATATTCTTATCTTATTTGTCTGACTGTAAAAAAAATCTGTATTTCATCATATGATTTCAAGTAGGCCTAAAACATTAATTGATATAAAAATAATCATCATAATCTATATAAATAAAAAATTTATTAATAATTTATAAAAATATATTCGCATTAACTTGTTATTTTATGAATATTTACAGTAGACTGCTAAGTATACATTCTAAAAATATTTTGATATATATATTTTACAATATTAGAGCTTTTATTCTATAAACTTATCGATTTTTACATAATCTAAAAATCTATAGATTATTTGGATATCGCCGAATGTTTTAAAGAAGTATCTGTGAATCATTGCGGAACTTCCTATCAGAGAATGATCGACCGAGCATCGGATCCTCACACTAAATATCACGATATTTGTTGGTATACACGATTTTTTTACTCTTTTTTTTTAAATTAAAATATTCGTAAGATATTTAAAAAAATAATAATAAATTATTATAAAATATTTATGTGTGTAATAGTGGATATAGAGAATTTCAAAGTTGTGTTAACAAACCCCTTCAAGCTAAATGTGGTACTCGCGCTCATTCTTTAATGGATCAATTCTTGGCATTTCTCGTATCTCACTGCTCGTCCATGGCTAATTCGTAAGTAATATTCACGAATTTTTATTTTTTTTTAAAATTAGAATATTATATTTAGCTATAGATTTATAAATTTTATGTACAGCTGTTTATTTTTCGACAATATATCGTATTATTGATATATTTAGCTCATCAAAAAAGCGATCGATATCTGAATCATGGAAAGGGTAATCGTATAATCGATTCAATCGATCTTGTTAATCTATAATCTAATAGAATTAAAAAAAAATTTGCGATATTTGCAATAGTTCGAGCCCGAAATGATACGATGGGTAAATAAATTGTAACTTAATTAAAAATATGTCTACTATAGAATTATAGTTATTTTTAATAGTGAAGTAAATTATGATAGAGTGTAAATAAATGTTACCATACCATAATTATCTTACGAGACATAGCTCTAAAATTATTGGAGAAATAAACAAACATCATAAATTTTCCTGGAATGATTTTATGAATGTTTTAAACACTCAAATTTACGACTGATGTTTTTCCGACTTTTGACGCTATAATTATCTTGGCAATTAAATGATAATAATAATAAATGATGCTTTTCAGTAAAAGAAGGAATAAATAAGAGGAAAAAATAATAATAATAATTTGTGCGCCGTTTATTAATGATAGAATAATTACGGTAAGAAACAGTGATCAACGATCTCAGAAACGAATTCTGATTCTTTATCTGTTTTTAAGAAGGTTATTTTAACAGAAACTGTATAACTGGTGTGTTTTTATACAAATAATATTGAATTTTTACAATATTACAGAAATTTGAATAAAAATCCTGCATTGTTTATGATAAAAGAAATCCATAAATAAACGCCCTTCAATAAAAAAAAGACAAATAGATAAGCGAAAAATAATTGGTATGTCGTTCATTAGAACGATATACCAATTATTTTTTGAATATTATTATAATTATAGTATTATTATTTATTATTTTTACTTTAAAAACTGTAATCAGTAAGCTCTGATGGAAGGGCCAGCGAAGATAATTGAGTTTCATTCTGATCCAGAATGAACTAGAAAGGTTACGATTCGTTCTGGTCTGAACCCTTCTGCGTCTGAATCAGAACCAGAAAGGCATCAAAAATTTAATGTTTTATATAAAAAGCATGAAAATAACTGGAAAAAAAATCTGTTTTTCATTTACTTTATTAATTTTATTTATATTTATTTTTTTATGGCTTTCGGAGTGGAGTGAGATATCAAATTTGTAAAGTTTTATTTTTAATTATTCGATAAAAATATTTAAAAATACATATTTAATTCTTCATTCTTCTTATGTTACGGCTGAATGTCTGCAATGCAAAATTAAGTGCGAAGAATCTCCATTTTTAAACGACTGAATGCCAGAAGTCTTATATTTGATTTTTATAATTTTAAGTCGATTCTTCCTTTTGTCAAAACAGAAACGATCCAACTTATTAAAATAACGAACGACTGAAAAAATAAAATTAGACAAATTTCGGTAAAATTATTCTAACACACGAATTTTTATCGATTTTTTTTATATATTTCTCGCTTCCTGTTTACGTGCAAATATAATTTTCATCATCATATAAACAAAAGATTTACTTACTGGATTCGTAATAACGATGACTCAAACGGATAAGTCGGAAAAATATATTTTTCGCTATTATTAAAAAATAAAATAAATAATATATGGTTCCAATAAACATATTTATGAAACTAACCATATGCCGTCTTATCGATTTAATCGATTTATTTAGATTCGTGCTAAAGGAAGAAAATCCCTTTCCACTGATATTTAATTCCATAATTCCCGGGGTGATGTTGAGATTTTGCACTCTGATAAATGCATCGTAAAAACAAGAATTGCACTTCTTGCAAAGTTTAATATAAATGCTTTTTTCCGAATTTCGATCGTCGAAGTTGAGTCTTGAAAGACTCGATTCGGATTCGTTTCCATGTCTGGAATTATCGTTTCTGTAGTGATCTTTACTTCTTCTCTTCTTTTTACTTACATATAAATTAAGAACAGAAGAGCAATTTAAACTTGAGAAACTTTTCATACTTTCAACTTCGGATTTTGGATAAGAATAGGCAAAACTTATCTTACTCGAAGCGCTAAAACTACTTATATCTGATTTTGAACACGAACGAGGAAAACTTTTCGTACTAAATTTATTGTTACTTGAATTAGTTTCTAGAGTATGGTAAGAAGTTTCGTTCGTGATTTCTGATAATTTTTCTGAAGATTCCTGTGCGAAATTTTCATCCGATTTATATAGCAAATTATTCGCATTTGTTCTGTTTAGTACTGTAAAATTTCCAAATTAGAAGTATATTTTTATAAAATAAAAATTTTAATTAGCATAAATTTGATAAAATTAACAGATTATTTAGATAAACAACATGGAAAGAACTAGGATGGAATATATTCTTATGGTTCCGTACCTCTCTATAGATTAAACGATAAAAATCTTAGAAATATATAATAGCAATGAATGATTTTTATAATTACCATAATTAAAAACTGTGAAGGAAAGGATGAATAATATTTTCTTTATGAAAAACAATCAATCTCTTTATAAAAAACATTAAATATTAGCTTATTTTTAGCTTACTTTCCGAAAGAAAATGGAGCTTATGAGATCACCATTTCGTTTTGTTGTCTGTATATTCCCAGCTAATAACTTTTGAATTAATCATTAGAATTTTATGAAATTTGGTAAAGATGTTCTACCATTAAAGGTTATCTCAATGCCGTATCATTTAACCTTCTAGCTGCAACCATTTAAAAAAAATGGCGGATGTTCAAACTCCTGAAATGCTCTTTTAATATATCCTAAGCTATTCATTCGATTTTTATAAAAATTAGAAAGATGATCAATTAAGCCATTGAATATGATCTAATTTATCTTGAGAACACATAAATTATTTTTTTTAATCTGTTATTATTTAAAAATGGCGGATGTTAAAACTTTAAAAGTAGCCACCTGTTAACGTTTGAACTATTCGATTGATTTTTATAAAATTTATTTACATATCAGATACTTCCGTGAATTTCTTAATAATTGTAAAAATTAATTTTATTAAATTTTTAATCTATAGTTTGATTTAATTTCTAATTTTGAAGTCTAGGTCGGTTTAATATTTAACGATTTCAATTAAATTGATTGATAGAAAGCTAAGCAACCATTGTTAGATGCTAACGACAAGATCAGATCTCTCAAGAGATTTAAAATTAGCCCATTTTATCGAAAAATTGCAAAAATGATTAGTATAATCATAAATTAAAAAGGTCAAAATAAAAAAATATACAATTTTATTTAATTTTAATATTTATCCTATTATGATTAAAACCGAAATCACAGGCGAGTAAGCATAATCGATATTTATCGAATATATATCGATCTTTGTGCTTTAGAAGACTAGTTTTTTTCAGTATGGGAAAAATTCTAACTGAAATAGCATTATTATAATCTACCATTATATAGTACAGTGCCTATGTATTATGCTTGTACAGTTGTATCGTTGCAAGAAAAGAGGTTATGGCAGTTGTCATATTTAACAAGATTGATGTGCGACTTCGTAGAACCCGCCACGTTTTTCTATTTATACAAAATATAATGCAAATATTTAAAAGATAATAGAGAATAGAATATAATAGGTCAATATGAATAGTAGAAGTCTATGGGGGAGGTGTGTTTGGAACTGTCGCTCAGCGGGATCGGTGTAGTCCTATAGAATGTTAGAATTAATTTTTCATTTCGGATGGCAGTATCTTTTGTACTCGATGTTTAATAGAATGGAAGGTTCGCTCGAATTATAATTGGTAAATTAATGATCATTGATAGAAAGTCTTACTAAAAAGGAATGGATTTTGAATTCTAAATAAGTTGTGTATGTTAAAAATAGAATCTGTAGCAGATTGGAATAAAAACTACTTGTTCTTCTGATAAAAATAATATAACATCAGTTCCTAATAAACAATTCAGTAGCTAAGGTTTTTATATGCGAAACTGTATCCCATTTTCCTACTTCTTTAATCATCAAGTCAGAGATGGATCTTAATCCCATTTGAAGTTTCAGACTGATGAATAGTTAATAAAATATTTAGCAATTTGAAACTTCGAATGGGATTCGAAGTGATAAGTAATTTATTATTCTTCCAACTTACTTTTTCCGGCTTTCATTTCTAAAGGCCTTTCAGTTTCTGTATTTCCCTATGGAAAAAAGAAAGAAAATCCCTTTGTTTAATTCTTACTGGAATTTATTAAATTTTTAAATAGGTCAAGAACAAATAAAACTGGAATATTGGTTTAAGATCTTATGTTGCAAAAATAATATATATTTTTACTAGATTATATTGCTTTCTAGTTAATAAGTCGGTTTCATTCTGTGGATATTAAACGATAGGGCTCTTTGGCACCCTTCATGAACTATCCATACCCGAGTTTGGGTTGGCATTATATGAAGAATGGTTTCAATGGGCCGGATCCCTTCTGAAAAAATCTGGAGATAGGATCTGGATCCTCGAAAGTGCACATTTCCCTCTGACCATTCCGCTATTTTTTATCATATAAAGTATATTAATAGGGAAACGTGGCTGGCTGGCTGGATATCCCTTTGGTAGTCGAATCACTGTACCGATTCCTATAAATATTATCATTAGAAAGATCTAATCCTTGGATTTCTCCGACAGCCAAAACGTTTTGTTGTTTTTAATAATTTAAGAATAAAAATTAAAAAAAAATTGTAATTACTCTAAAAAGACAAAATTTGCAGGTGACGCTATAATCAATTAATGGCCGCCATTTAATATTTGGTTTCCATAAACACGTTCGTACGTTCCAATGATACTCCAAGCTTATAAGATTAAATCACAAGATTTTTCGCTCATTTATATGAGTGGGTAATGTCTACTTATATCTAAACACGAAAATGTTTCTTCTTATTTTAATCGCTTTCTCTATTTTCCAAATAGTAAATGGCGAGACTATTTCAGAGTCTATCTCGAACTTCATCCACTCATGACGTGATCAGCCAGGTAAAAGAGAGAGATGGGAATAGCTATCCAGATTCCCAGAATAAATTTGGAAGTATGGAATCGATCCCGATTCTCCAGATGAAAGGAAATGTATTATCACTCGACCAACTGATCGAATGCGAAAAATACATCCGAACAGTTTACACAACAGTTCAAATTATTATTCGTTTAATAATAATAATAATAATAATAATAATAATTTGACATAATTAGTGGCAATGAATGAATGGGCAGATTAACAATAAAATCCATTTAACGCATTGCTTACTTTGACGAAACATTGAACGAATTCCATAACATCATTCTTCTTTTCAAAACTGGCTCGAAAATACCTGCATTTCTCGTCCGACCAATAAACATTTCTTCTTCGGTCGACCCATGAACATGTCAAAATTGTCTCCATTTTCTGTGAATCAATATCGATAATCAGTCTCACTGCCTTTCTTGAATCATCCCATCCAAATTCAACGTACCCTTCACCTAGTTGCTAAAAGTTAACCATTATTGTTTGCTTTATTTTATAATTTTAAAATTAAAATAATAATAATAATAATAATTATCATTATTTACCTCATATGTATGCTTATCTGTTGAATATAGCGATATTTTGGCTTGTTTTGAGAATTCTATATACATTTTGGTAAGGAAAATATACTGAAATATTAAAAACATATTTTAAAATATTTAACTAATAAAATAATTTATCATTTTGATAAATATAAAATGATATTTTTTAATTAATATATAACTTAAAAAAAATGCAAACACAAACAAACCTGAATCTTATGAAACAATAAATAACAGTATAACAACATAACAATTGATTTATTTTTATTTTCCATAAACGAATGTTTATATTCTTATAAGAAAGTATAGTAATAATGAATAATTTCAAGTCAAATTTTGTAGTTCTTTTCATATTGCCACAATTTCTAGACAAAATGTAATAATTATGTCTAGTAAACCTCACATATATATACTATATATACTGTATATGTGTAATGCATATATTATGTAGCGCCCGATGAGAGCCAGGCTAGTCATAAATGAGTGCAGCATCCGACTTCAAAAGCCATAAAAATATACAGTACGAATAAAGTAAATTTTTGAGGGCTCTTTCGAATATAGGACCCAATTCATATATCATGTTGGTTTTCTAAATCTGGACTTGTAAGCATGAATGTATGTGATAGATATGATTCGAAAACACAATAAAATGCTTCAGTTTCTGTATGTGTGCCCACATTCCTTCATATTTTAAGAATCGCAATTTTGATCGAATTTTGATTTCTATATTCTGAGAATGAAAGCCATTTTCAGCCCAAACACATACCGAAAGTTAGGAATATTAAAATTAATGTAATCTATTTTTTTATTTTTATTTTATAGCCTTATATTATTGAATTTTGATATAGTTCTATAAAGTTTAAACGAGAAAGAATAATTAAAGTAATAAAAAATAAATTTAATTTGCAAATTTTTAAATTTTAAATGTTTTTTTAAGACTTATTTTCTCCGCTGATATTTCGATTATATAGTGCTTAATTTAAAAACAGCTTATTTATCTTTAATTATAACATTAAACATTTTTTGCGGAAAAAATATCAATTATTTTTTTTCTACCAAAATGATTCTAAGACTTTTTTTTAATATTAGGAAGAGAAATATTACAAAAAAAATGTTCTAAAACATTTTCAGGCCTACATTATTTATAAGCTAATTTTTTTAATGAGAAAGTAGGCGTGAAACAGATTATTTAATTTTTTTGTCGGTAGATGGCAGCATGATTCCAATTCTTCATAATAGTACACGAGTAAATATTTTATTTTTTTAGCTAATAGTCGATAGTTAATAGCCCTACTACATGTAAAATTTATTATATCATAAAAATCAATATTTTATATATATATATATAAAATCTCGGCCATCTAATCGATATTTATGAATCAAATATTCTGAATGGCTTATGAGAAAATGCTGCGTGTAACCCAATTTATATATTTTATTTAAGATAATAACATTAATAACTTGGTATTTTTTACAGTTTAAAGGACGAATGCAGAATTTCAATCTCTACTCTTCCTCCTCCGCGAGTTCAAACAGTAGAAATTTCAACCATGAGAGAAGCGCGCCATCTTCCAACCCGATCTTGGAAGCCCCGAACAATTATTTATCCTTTGGAACCGACTTCGCAGAGTAGAAGATCATCCGCAGTCGTGTTAAAAAGCACTGGAATTTCTTTTGGAATTGTTATAACTGTAATAATTTATCAAATAATGTCTGTATTCGGATAAAATTTAAATATGTCTCAGTAGATTAAAAATAAATTAAATTATTAATCTGTAATGACAAACGTTGTAATCTTCAACTTTATTTTTATCGTGAATCATCTTTCTCAATGAAGGTAATTATTTATTATCTCAAATAATTATGTTTATTGATGTTTACTGTATGTTTGTTATAATAAAATATGTTTTATGATGATGGAAAAAAAATATTTAAAATTATTTATTGGAACAAAACAAACAGCCATCTTGGAAGCATTCATTTTTCTTTTTTACAAATTTTTGCAAATTAAAATTCGTATACATTAATATTGTACTGTATTTAATAAAACAAAATTACAGCTATATTTTATTTAAAAAAATATTTTAATTTATTTCAATAAATTTATAATACAAAAACTTTAATGCTAGGCTTTTATTGGTTTTTCTTGATTAAATTTTATTTATGAATAGCAACTAAACACCGATTTTGCTGTCAGTGGTAAGTATGACATTTTATAATAACTAAAAAAATAATTCGGAATTATAAAAGGAGGCGAATATTTTTATAGATTTCGTTAGATTGTTTGTCAAATTTTATAATTCAATATTCATATATTAAAAATCAAGTTTCAAATTGGATTTTTGTAGTAAATATCTGAGATGAATTCAAAACAGCAGTAGAATATGCTTAATGGAAGAAGCAATAAACAATTTTTTTAACTTTAATAAACTTAAATAATTATTTTTAGCCCTTATAGAACGTTTATATTGCGAAGGAAGTTCGTTGATAGCCTGTTTGTAGCTGTTTGTATCAATTTCTCTTAAAAGTCACATTCACATTAGTCAAGTTACTTGTAATCAAGTTGTTTGCGACGAGTAACTTGTAAAGATTTTGTTAATGTAAATGTCTTATTTTCCTTGAATTCAAGTCAAATGTAAAATTTTTTTTTCCAAATTTCAAATAAGTAAATACTTATTTTATTTTCGCCTTGCCTTGAAATCCAATCTGAATAATGTGAATTGCTACTTGATTTCGATATTTTCAGATTAATACAGACTATGTCAAAACAAAGCAAAATGTTAGTAAAGAATAAGGTGTAGCAAATTACATATTGATTAACATAATCTTTTTCATAAAAGTCGTGACACACTGAACGCAACGCGAAGCGAAAGCATAAGAAAGCAACTTCGCGCAGTTACGCGCATACAATGTGTCTTGGATTAGCTTTTCCCGTGTAGCTGTTCGAGTTAACGCGCTTAGCCGCGCGAAAGGAGATGAAAAAATTGAACTTTGACCAATCATCACGCACGAACAATAAGTGAAGGAAACAAGATGTGAAGGAAACAATCGCACGACAAGACGTGAAGGAAACAATCAACCAATAGAAACGAATATTTTATATACTCGGAAAATGGCAGAAGTTCAATCGAGTGATTGGAATTTATTTATAGAATTTGTTTTAGAAGTACCAAAAAGACCATGTCTATATGGCATGAGATTAAAAGAATACTGAAAATATACCATCACTTCTTTCTATCGATGCTTCTTTCTAATAGCAAATCAACTACACTCCGCAAACGATCTCTATCGGCAAATCCACGAAACATGAGTAATAACTCAATGTTTCATGGCTACAATGTGGACGGGCTGCGACGCAGTGCAACTCGAAGCGAATGATGCAAATTTTTCTATCTTTGCTTCGCTTCGCATCGCGTTCAGTGTGTCACGGCTTTAGTACTCACAGTCAGATTTCAGTTGAAAAATTGGAATGCTATTTTTCGTTAAATTACACGTTAATTCGTGACTTTCCATAATTTTTTATAATTTGTTAAACGCTATCTTTTGAACAAGTAAACCAATTTGAAATCTGTCAGTACAGATTTCAAATCGGTTAGTCGGTTTAAATAGCAGAGAAAATTTTGTTTCGAACCATATTTCATAAAAAACATTTCATGTTTTAATCAGACAATCTGTCAACTTTCTTAAGTATTCTTAATGGTGACAGGCATTATAAATAATGTAAAAACAGAAATCACGATTTTCTATATATCATGAATTGGGGAAGTTGATTTAACTTTTTTTCAGACCCTAAAACTCATATTAAATTTGAATATTTTCTTTTCATATATTTTGTATTTAAACTTACAAGTGTTTTTTCTTATATGACTCAATCAAAAACTTCAAAATAACAATCGGGTCATGATTTATAATTTTAAAAAGAGTTATAATTAATAAGCGCAGTGGTATCTTACTCCGAATATTCGGGATAAGACACCACTGCGCTTTGGATGATATTCACTTTACTAAAGAGCAAAAATTAACTTTTTACACATCCAATAAATCTCTCATTCATATATCATATAAATTTTTAATATGATAAATTACTGAATTCTTTAAAATTATAAGAATTAAATAAAATCAGATATTTAGATATCATACATAATTATATTTAAGCTGAAAATTTTTCCTGAAAAAGTTTTGAAGTATGGAGATTTATTTATACACAGGGCAATCAGAAATTAAAATGGATATTAGAAAATACAAGATCATTTTTATATATTTCAATTGTGAATAAGATTTGTTTAAAGCTTTTAAAATTATAAATATATATATATATTTTAATGAATATCATATTGCTCAAACTTATAAAATTTATGGGTTGGTTTAATAGCTTTCTACTTTTTCCCTTTTGTTTTTGATACGGAACTAGGACACGGATAAACAGATCGGCTTATATACGAGTATATAGAGTAATAATATCTTTTAATCGACAAAGATGTAAGGAGTTGTCCATTTGTCCACCTAAAATCAGCTATTTTAAACCAGTGGCGGAACTTAAAATTTTGGCCTCCACAAAATATTATTCGGCCCCTATCACAAAAAATAAAACCACAAATTTTTATATTAGAAAATAGCAAAAAAGAACAAAATTGCATCATCTAAAACACAATTGAAAATTATCAAAAGAAAATATATTTAAAATTCTTCCTCCAAAATTTTCAATTTGCAAAATCTCTAATCGCATCTTTCCTTTCCGTATTTTCGGCTACTACTCCTACTGTTGCACTGCTCTGATTCAATGAATGTTTCACTCTTTTCATGGTGCATTTAATTTTTATTGTATTATGTTGCTAATTTAAAAAAAG